>JAJPUD010004149.1:71360-107584 GCA_023553655.1 Myrmecobius fasciatus | reverse complement strand
TTTTCTAATTAAATTAACGAGAGGTTTATCTATTTTGTTGGTTTTTTCATAAAACCAACTTTTAGTTTTATTTATTAATTCAATAGTTTTTTTACTTTCAATTTTACTAATCTCTCCTTTTATTTTTAGGATTTCAAGTTTGGTATTTGATTGGGGGTTTTTAATTTGTTCTTTCTCTAGCTTTTTTAGTTGCAAGCCCAATTCATTGATTTTCTCTTTTTCTATTTTATGCAAATAAGCATCTAGAGATATAAAATTTCCCCTTATTACCGCTTTGGCTGTATCCCACAAATTTTGGTATGTGGTCTCATTATTGTCATTCTCTTGAATGAAATTAGTAATTGTGTCTGTAATTTGCTGTTTCACCCATTCATTCTTTAGGATAAAATTATTTAGTTTCCAATTGCTTTTTGGTCTATTTTCTCCTGGCCTTATATTGCATGTGATTTTTATTCCGTCATGATCTGAAAAAAATGCATTTATTATTTCTGCCTTCCTGCATTTGATTTTGAGGTTTTTGTGTCCTAACACATGGTCAATTTTTGTGTAAGTTCCATGGACTGCCGAGAAAAAAGTAAACTCCTTTCTGTCTCCATTTAATTTCCTCCAAAGATCTATCATACCTAACTTTTCTAACATTTTGTTTACCTCCTTAACTTCTTTCTTATTTATTTTGTGGTTTGATTTATCAAGTTCTGAGAGAGGGAGGTTGAGATCCCCCACTATTATAGTTTTGCTGTCTATTTCTTCTTGCATCTCTCTGAACCTTTCCTCTAGGAATTTCCATGCTATACCACTTGGTGCATATATGTTTAGTATTGATATTGCTTCATCATCTCTGGTACCCTTTAGGAAGATATAATTTCCTTCTTTGTCTCTTTTAATTAAGTCTATCTTTGCTTTTACTTGGTCTGACATCAGGATTGCTACCCCTGCTTTTTTTTTGTTCACCTGAAGCATAATAGATTCTGCTCCAGCCTTTTACCTTCACCCTGTATGTATCTCTATGTTTTAGATGTGTTTCTTGTATACAACATATTGTTGGATTCTGGTTTTTAATCCACTCTGCTATCTGCTTCTGCTTTAAGGGAGAGTTCATTCCATTCACATTCACAGTTAAAATAACTAATTCTGTATTTCCTGTCATCTTATTTACCCTAGCTTATGCTTTTCTCTTTCTTATCCCCTTTCCCTCCTCCCTAGTATTTTGCTTTTGAAAACCACTTCCCTCAAACAATCCTTCCCCTTTAGAGCCCCACCCACCCCTTTTTTAAAATGGTTTAATTTTAAAAGTCACACAGCTAAGTATTGCAAACTCATACTCTAGGCACTGCCTGTGCCCAAGAGTATTAGTCCATTATTCATTTGGGTTTGTCACTTGGGCTCTCAGGAAAAGTAAAGCATTTTACAAGATTATGTATATTTATAACTGGATTAATGGGGTTTAGATTTAGAGGGATTTCCTGGTAAATAGCCAGTTTTGGCTAATTGTACCCAAACCCAGTAAGAGATGAGGAACCATTAAAAAGTCAACTCAGATTTTCTCTTTATAATGTTGGGGGTAGGGTATGTATGGTGGTACTGACTGACTTCTTAGACTGACTGACACACTTAGCTTCCAGAGAAGCTTGAGTGTGAGGCTATAATCGGGTGTTCTAAAAGTCTTGGTACAGTTAAGTACTTAAAGTTCACATGTATAAAATATCTCATTAGCTAAAGCTGTTTGACATACTAGATTCCTTTGTCTTTAAGGTTTTAAAGTTTAACATGGCAAGGAAATTTTTTGGGGACCCTATGTGATCTATAAGAAACTTAGGTAGAAAACTACATAGACCCACCCAGTTGTCCAATTCTTTGTGACCCCATTTAGGGTTTTGGCCACAGTGACCTGTGAGTGTCTACATTTGAACTCTGTTTCTTTCTAACTCCAAACCTGGTATTTTCTCCACTGTGCCGCCTAGCTGCCCCAATTTAATTGGAATAGGGATGGAACTATAAAATAACTGTAGAGATATTCTTAGAGAGTATTTCATGATGACCCCCCCCATTATGGAGAGCAATTTGGAACTATGCCCCAAGGGATATCAAACTGTGCATATGCTTTGATCCAGTAGTGTCTCGATTGGGTCTGCATCCCAAAGAGATAATAAAAGAGAGAAAAGGACCCACATGGACAAAAATGTTTGTGGCAGCCCTTTTTGTAATGGCAAGGATCTGGAAGCTGAGTGGATGCCCATCAGTTGGAGAAGGGCTGATTAAGTTTTGGTATATCAATGTAATGGAATATTATTCTATAAGCAGGCTGATTTCAGAAAAACCTGCAAAGACTTTCATGAATTGATGCTAAGTGAAGTGAATGGAATCAAGGGAACATTGTACACAGCCACAAGAAGATTAAGTGATGATCAACTGTAATGGACTTGGCTCTTCAACAATGAAGTGATTCAAGGCAATTCCAATAGATTTGTGATGGAGAAAGCAATCTACACTAGAGAGAGAACTATGGAAACTGAATGTCTATCAAAGCATAGTATTTTCACCTTTTGTTGTGGGTGTTGTTTATTTACTTGTTTTTTTTCCTCATGTTTTTATTTTCTTTTGATCTGTTTTCTTTTGCAGCATGGCAAATATGGAAAGGGGGAGGAGAAGAAATTTGGAACAAAAGATTTTGCAAAGATGAATGTTGAAAACTATTTTGCATGTATTTGGAAAAATAAAATACTAGTAAAAAAGAAAAGGAAAAAAGTATTTCACAAATATGACTCATCCCATTCTTTCTTCCCAAACACAGTAAGAGAAGGAAATGCATTTTCCCTAGCTTACTGTCTATAAACTGAGGAAAATCAGGCACACAGTCTCTGTAGCCCAGGACACTCTCATAGAACCTTACTGCCTAGTTCAGGAATCAGATCCAGTGTAGTGTGCCTCCCACTTGCTGTTGGTTACTTGCCACTCTTAGTCATCACTGTACTCCCAAGTGCAGCTCTCTCTGTAGCAAAGGAAGTCTTCAATCATCTTACTTATAGGTCAGTCCACAGTTTGCTACTCAAGGCTCTGTTTCTGATGGTCTTAGTGAGTGAATGTTCCCTGTTGTTTTTAATGCATAGCTGATCTGCATCATCTTTCTCAGTCTCCTGCATCACTGGTACGAAAGGTCTCACAGAAATGTAAAGTTTGATCATAGTATAAAGCATAGATATGGGGCATCATAGGAACTGGAGTTCCCAATCAGCCCTGCTAGTGCATGCTACACAACACATTGGAAAGTGTGGCTTTTCTCACATCCAACCCCATGACAGAAGTATTACATTCTTTATGGAGGAAGGGGTCTTTAGAGATCTGATAGTTATCAGAAAACTATTCCACCATGTGGTTGACAATGATGGTTAAGGAAGAAATCTTCAGTGTTAAATAGAGATTTACCATTTATGTATATGGATATATAAGAATAGAGTAGAGGTTATGCTGATCAAGAAATGGACAAAGGGATATCATCAGCTTTCCCTTTCAATTGAATTACAGGAGATTCCTGCTTGGGGTCTAAAATTTTAACAGATGTTAAAGGTGTGTATGTGTGGTGGGGCCAGAGGAGTTGGCCATAGCAATAGGTACCTCTACTACTCTCATCCCCATTTGGATATTGACAGGAGCCTCATTACTTGGGAGTTAAAAACCATTTTCTAACTACTAGAACTCATTCCCATACATAGGGAAATCTATTGCTTGTTAGTAGGATAAGAGAGGACTTTGGGAATGGGATGTTACTATAGTTGTTCGTACTTCATTTTCAAAGGGGAGTAACAACTTGCAAGTGAATTGGATTTAAGTGAGATTGGAAATTCAAAATAGGACTTCTAGCACATCTAAATGGGTTGCTCATACATCTTCAATTTTTATTGACCAAGGCTAGTAGAGAAGTAGAAGAGGTAGGTCACAATATATTTTCATTTATAATTAAAATAATGGGAACTAAACTTCAGTTTTAAGATATGAAAGACATTTTAGAAGTTTGTTATATACCTTTAAACTGGGAAAACACATCTCAGATACTATTTTGAATCCAGAATTCCATATGAATGGGAAAGTGTGGCTTTAAAGAACCTGGATAAGGAAGAGATTATTTTAAAGGTGTTTGGAAAAATTGGGTTGATGGTTCAGTGATAATCTGTGAATGGACTTGGGATGGGGTAGGATTGTTTCTAGACACATATTTTTATGTGAATCTTTTATTTAAATATGTGTATTGGTAATGTTGTATGTCATTAGGTCTGCTGTGAAAAGAATGGTGGGTGGAAAGGGATTGGAAAGACACTAGTCCTCCAAACCTGGTAATTAGGGAAAACGTTTTCATTTAGAGTTTCAGCTAATATTTTCTTATGCCTAGCCAGTGTAGAATTATTTTTCACCCCTAAATTAATTGTGGTTGAGAGACTATATGAATGTGGGAAATTGGTGCATCAAAATATGATTATTTGTATGAATAATAGCTTTCCACACAAGAAAAGACATTAACATCTTACTTTCAGTCTAGAGAATGATTTGACAAATATATAAAATATTCCTTAAAGATTTTATATATTTTTACTTCTTATCATATGTGAATTGGACTATTTTCACAGGTAAAATTTGATTAAATGTGGATCTGTTAGGCTATCAATTATAAAAGAACAGAAATTAGAGGGAGGAGGTCCCATCTATCAGGGGTGGAGGGGTGGGGGAAATGTATAGTGTTGTTTAGTAGCTCTAGTCATGTCCAGTTCTCCCTCTCTCCAGTTAGGGTATTATACCCTTACCTACAGATGTTTTTAAAAGCAATTTTGTTTCTCTTTTGTACCTCTCAACCTTCCCAAGATATCTTGGGGTTTGCTGTTAAATTTCTTTCTTGAGGACCAGGCCTTAAATCAAAAGCAATCTGATTCTAATTGGCCCCCAAGAGATCCAAGGCCAAGCCCCATTTGGTCATTGTTTGGGTCCTGATTGACTTAGATTGAATGTAAATAGCAGTCATCTTTGCTTGGGCCAGAAACCCTGAGGATCTTCCCTTCCCAGGTTCATTAACTTATTTTTTATTTATTTATTTTTTAAATTTTGGACTAGGAGAAAGAGGACATTGCAACCTAAGAGAAATAACCTCAATTGCTACCTAGGCTTAACCACTGAATAGGCTGTTGCCTCAGTTAAATGGAAACCTGTTGAAGACCTAAGCTTAAAAAGTCCATGGTCTCCCATTGCATCCAGAGTCATCTCCAGTCATCTTGATCTCTATTTTGCCACTAGATCCATATGGCTCTGGAGGGGAAAGTGTGGCAGGTGACCTCATACAGCCCTTCCTCAATCAAATCCAATTCACTTGCATATCATGTCATCACCTCCCTGATGTCATGGTCTCCTTTGAGAAAGAGGGACAAATAACAATACATGCTTTGAGTACTTATAAACATTTTAGATATTAAATAAAAACATCAATCTTTGTAAGAGGAGAAGGCAGTAATTTGGCTATAAGTACAGAAATGTTGAGCAAAGGTGACCTTATTCACAGTTCCCCATCACTACTACCCCCGTTTGGTTAAATGAGGATTAAGGATATGGTATTGTTAATAAGGGCTGAAAGAGATTATACTCATGTTATTCAAATATATAGAGGGTTTGGGAGAATTCCTGTTGAGAAGGAAAGGAAGAAATACAGGGATAGACTAGTGATCCTAATATACTGGCTATGGGTTTAATTCATTAAGGAGATGACATCACCATGAAATTGCAGCTGACATATCAAAATACTATGAATAGTCCCTATAGGGTATGAGCAGCCTAATATTATAAGGAAATAGCAGATTTCAGTAACAACTCAGAGAAGAAGTAGTTGCCTTAGTGAAAAGTGAAAAGGGTGGGAACAGCACTTGACCTGGAGTCAGGAGAAGGTGAGTTCAAATATGGCCTTAAACACTTATCAGTCATGAGATCCCAGGCAAGTCACTTAACCCCGTTGCCTCAAAAAAAAAAAAAAAAAAGGAATAGGAGAAGCTCATTAAAGAAGTTATAGATGACAACACAGTTAAAATAGTTCAGCAGATGATAGCAGCAGTTCTGTGGGAAGTAGAAAGCAACAACCTTATCAACCAAAAAGTATTCCAGCTAAGACACAACTATTGCATCAAAACCTTCCCAGGCTGTTTTCCCTCTCCCACAAGTGCCAAGGAAATCTATGGGAAAGTATGTGAGAGGGTAAGGATGGAATAATGGTGTTCCTTACTATTTATATTTTAATTAAATATCTATTCTTTGAGTTAATTTATGTGTTTTCTGGCTTAGTCTGTCAAGAGGAAAGTACTAGGTGGGGGATTGTTAGTGGTTTTTAAATAGCTATTATCCCAAATAATACCTTAAATCTAATTATAGCTTTCAAGAACACCATTAATATGAGCTGATCTATGCCCTGTGAAATTGAAAATTGATTCTCCATTTTATTTTGTATTATTTGTTAACTAATGATTGAGAATGATATCCAATCAACAAATTAATACTTATGGATCAGATTTGGAATTGATTGCACAGGCCTTGTTGGTAGTATCTATAAGAGTTTAACTTCATTATTCCTATGAGCCATATCTCTAAGATTTTGGAAGGGAGGAGAGGGAAAAGGAAGACAAGTCAAACTCATCATAGTATGTTTGGGGATGTGAGTCAACTCAGAGTTTTCCTTGTTGCCCTGGGTTGTGGAAATCCCATCTGAGTCAAGCCAAATGTAAGCCTACTCCTAATCTTCATGATAGACCAATCTAAGTCTTATTATAGTTTGCATCAGCAGTATCTTATGTAACCAACTGTATGAAGAAATTGTTCTGCCTGTCTGAGGGATCTTTGACTATTTTGGCAGTCTTGAATCCTTTTTTCCCTAATTGCTAGTTTTACTAATAAATTGACCATGTTCAGACCACTCTATCTTATTTCCCTTTATTGCATATTTTTATCATGAAACTACTAAAAACCTTCTTTGTATGTGGAACATTTTTGGCTCTAATTATAAAATTCCACTATTAACAAATGCAAACATATACATTAAAAGGAATAGGAAAGCATGGGATGCTTATCCTGACATCTGGATCAGCACCCTTGTAGCCCCAAGATCATTACCTACAACAGCCTAGAAAAAGTCTTCTTGTGGAAATGCTTTTTAAAATTCCATTGCCTGAAATTTATCATCACCAAAATGAGAAAATCTTGTTCTCTAGTTTTATATTCCTTGCACTTCTCCTATTAGCTTCTAGCCTGCCCCAAGTTAAAGCTTCTTTATTATACCAAATTCAAAGTAACACTTATTAGTCACTTAAGTCAATTAAAGTTAAATTAAATATAAATTACTAACTAATGATTTATTGTATAAAGTGCTGGGGATATAAAGATAAAAATCAATTAGTCACTATCCTCAACTCACAGTTTCTAGCTCCACAATTTCAATTCACCAAAGCTAAATTTCTTTTGGGAAAAAAAGCTGACATTTTCCAGCCATCTTGTGATGTGAGTGCAGGTGTGGGGTTGAAAAGAAAAAGCAGAGAAGGAGATTGAAAAAAGGCATCCATAACCTTTATGCCCATCCTTCTTTGTTTATTGCCTGCTGTTACTCTCTAGTTTTTAAGATTTAGCAAGTTTCACTTCTCATGTTTTCTCTCTACATTCCATGTTTCATTTAACCAGGTCTACAATCTATTAGGACAAGTCAATTGAAAAGAAGTTTTGTAATTCTTCCTCTCCAAAAAAAAAATGTAATTTTTAAAGTCAGAAGGAAAGTGACTTCCAGTTTCTTTGTTAAATGAGGGGATTGGATTGGTTGACCTCTAAGATCATTTCCAGCTCTCAATCAATGATCCTAGAAGGCTACACTACACAGTATCATATCTGTATGTAGCAAAACTCACAAAGTACCTTACATATAGTGTCTCTTCTTAAATTTACATAACACAGTGAAATAGGTACCAAAAGTATTTAGTCCAGTTTTTAATAGATGACTAAATTAAGATCCAGATAGAGTCATTTAGTTATTCAATTAGCATTTATATGGGATAAAGAGGAGATAGTTTCTCAGAGGGAAAGTACCTTGCTCAAAGTCACACTTCTAGTAAATGTCACAAGTGGGATTTAAATCTGGGTTATAGAGGTTGTAACTTGATCAAAACCATAGAGCTTGTCAAGTCAAGCCAAGTAGCAAGTTAAGGACCTACAATATCCTAGCACTCGCCCAAGGTCATATTGTTAACAAAATGTCAGAGGCAACCTTTGAACTTTCCAGGCCAAGTCCATCATTTGGACTGTGAGCAAAGGTGTATATAATTAAATATTTTATTAAACATAGCCATTTAAAAGCATTTTACTCAACACTGAAAATGTGACTTTCAATTATATTACTGAACCACCATGTAAGGTACAGTTGAATATGTATTATCAAATATTTTTTACAATGCAAAATGCACAGGCAAGAAAAATAACACAGAAGGTAAATTCTCAGTCAAGTTATTAACAGCACAGTGGATTTCAATTTGTCTACAATCCAAACTAGCCCTTGCCCACCTGATCAGAGACAGATGTCTTATTCCATATTCCCTACTCTAAGAGGATCAGTGGAAAAGACATCATTCTGATATATCTATATCAAGTTGGATAATGATTGCTTCCCTGCCTCTCCCTCCACTCCCCATCTCTTGCACAAGTGCCCAGATACTTTGTAATGAAAAGCAGCCAATTCTTCCTGAGGAAATGGTTCATATTTCATCTCCTACCTATTTGAATCTTGAGATTTTATTTAGCAGAAGTAGTTTTGAAAGCAACACTCTTCCTTGATGACTGTTAAGGCAATTAAAAGGCCTTCTGGAAACTGTTTCTCAGAAATCCATCATGTGTAATTAGAAATATATATGCAAATTAAATTAAAATAAAATTTTACAGGGTGTTTGATCTGTACATTTGTAAAGCAATTGAAAAAACTAAAAGCTTGCCATCTGCTCTGAGGCTTAAGAACCCACATGCTTATAATCTGTCCAGTCACAACTGTTTAACAGTAAGGTTATTTCAAAGAACAGTTATTAATATTGGTTTAATAATTTTAAATTGCAAAAACTAATTGAAGTAAATCTGACTTACAGATAGATTTGGGTGCTTATGACTTTATGGCTATGTCTTTTTTGCTTTCCCATTTCTTGTCTTTAATACCTAGTAAGTGGTTGGGGATCATTTAACATAGCTTTTGATCTACTTTTTCTAACCAGTATAAAATAAGAAAAAAGAATGCCTTTTCCTCTGGGTGATCCCAATTTGCTGATCACTGAATCCTCACAAGTAATAGTTCTTAGCTGAATTTTTCATTTGCGAGGAAAATGTAGTGTTCTTTCTAGTCATAGCAGAGATAGAACATATGGCATCTTCCTGCCCTGTATGAAATTGTATCTTTCTGGGTAGACAACATATTTAAAAGATGGAGGAGAAAAAAAGGGGAAAAATAATAACAACACAGTACTCAAGAGGGCAAGTTTCCAAGCACCAACTTTTGCTCATTTTGTGATACTCTTTTGTAATTTAGGACTGTCTCCAGCTTCCATTTTTAACTGATCTAAAATGGTGAATCATTTATGGCTTACTCATGGCTTGGAGATGAATGAGTGAGGTAAAGATTTCAACCCTGCAGCAACTGCTTACCTTCCCTTTACTTTGAGAAATGAGGTTTCTCTCACAAACAGAGAACATAGAACCCAGGAGATGTCAAATGCTTCATGGAGGCATATAATGTAAAAAAAAAGTTCCTGCCCTTATACTTGGTTTTACTTTTTGAAAGTCAATTTAAAATAATTGAATGCTTTCTGACTCTGGCTCACATACTTGATCCTTCTTCTTTCAGATACATTCAAGCTATAATTCACAAATACTATCCTGATTTTTAAAAAGCTTTTGCCTTAAGGTTTTATTTACTTTTAAAAATAGAGAAGCAGCAGGATGCATAGGATATGACCTAGAAAACTATAATTTCACACAACTTTAAAGAGGCCCTTAATCTTTTTTTCTATCATGGTTTGCCCCCTCCCCACCCCACCCGCAGGTCATGGGCAAGGCTCATAGGTGAAGAGGATGACAACTTTGCAGAATACTGTTTTCAAATATATAAGATAAAAGGAGATGAATTATATTTAAAGTTATGAAAACATTTAAAAATAATAATAATGAAAGAATGGTACATGTTTAACCTATAGGAAACAGCTTGCTATCTAGGAGAGGGGGGAGAAGGAGAGAGAAAATTTTGAAACACAAAGTTTTACAAAGGTGAATGTCGAAAACTATCTTTGTATGTATTTTAAAAAATAAAAAGCTACTGTAAAAAATAAAAGAATAAAAAACATCAAAGGGCAGTAATAATAATAATAATAAATTAACAGAATTCAGGTTAAGAACTTAGAACATGATAAAGGTTTAATATTGGTTAGTTGTATAACATTAGAAAGAAATTTCATTAAATTACTACCACTACTATTACTGCTACTGTAGTAGTAGTATCAGTAGTAGTACTGATAATCATGATGAAACAGATTCTTTTTTTTATCCATTTAGAATTTTATTTTTTTTAATTTTTTTTACAGACCAAATTTGTATAAAGCTTTTTATTTACAAAATATATGAGTGACCTTTCAACATTGACCTTTGCAAAAAAACTTTTTTTTTCCCAAGCTTTTCCTTTCCTTCCCCCCCACCCCCCACCCCTTGATGACAGGTAATCTAATACATGCTAGATAGGATAAATTATATGACAAATACAATACATGTATACATATCTATACAGTTATCTTACTGCACAAGAAACATCAGATCTAGAAAGAGAAGAAGAAAAAAACAACCTAAGAAGGAAAACAAAATGCATGGAAATATTCACAGAAAGCGTTAAAATGCTGTGTTGTGGTTCACTCTCAGTTCCCACAGGCCTCTCTCTGGATGTATATGACTATCTTCATTGCAGCTCAACTGGTTTGAATCACATCATTGTTGAAGAAAACCATGTCCATCAAAATTGATCATCGTATAGTCTTGTTGCTGTGTATAATGTTCTCCTGGTTCTGCTGATTTCACTCAGCATCAGTTCATGCAAGTCTCTCCAATCCTCTCTGAAATCCTGCTGTTGGTCATTTCTTACAGAACAATAATATTCCATAACATTCATATACCATAATTTATTCAGCCATTCTCCAATTGATGGGCATCTTTTCAATTTCCAGTTTCTTGCCACTACAAAAAGGGCTGCCACAAACATTTTTGCACATGTGGGTCCCTTTCCCTCCTTTAAAATCTCTTTGGGATATAGGCCCAGTAGAAACACTGCTGGGTCAAAGGGTATGCACTGTTTGATAACTTTTTGAGCATAGCTCCAAATTGCTCTCCAGAATGGTTGGATCAGTTCACAGTTCCACCAACAATGTATCAGTGTCCCAGTTTTCCCACATCCCCTCCAACAGTTATCATTATCATTTCCTGTCATTTTAGCCAATCTGACAGGTGTGTAGTGGTATCTCAGAGTTGTCTTAATTTGCATTTCTCTGATCAATAGTGACTTGGAGCACCTTTTCATGTGACCGGAAATACTTTCAATTTCTTCATCTGAAAATTGTCTGAAACAGATTCTAAAGAATGAAAAAAACAGAACAGAATGTGAATCATCTTATAAGAAAAACAACAGATCTGAAGAAGAGATCAAGAAGAGAAAAACAATTAATTGGACTGCCTGAAAAGTTGTAACAAAAGAAGAACCTTGACACAATAATGTAAGAAATAATCTAAGAGAACTGATCTGAATGATAGAAAATGAGGGAAAAGTAGAAAGAGAAAAAATCCACCAATCACAATCTCAAAGAGGTCTTTTGTGGAAAACAAATAATATTATTGCCAAGTTTTGAAACCCCCAGATCAAAGAAAATTTTACAAGAAACAAGAAAAAAGCAATTCAAATACACTGGAGTAACAATTAAAATTGTACAGAAAAGATGAGCTCAATGATCCTAGAAAAACATGGAAATATTTGCTAGAAATGATGAACAAAATGAGCAGAACTGAGAATATTGTGTACACTAACAGTAATGTTGTTTTAAGGACATTGAGTTCATAAGTTATTTTGATTTTTATAAATGCCAAACTTAACTAAAAAGGACATATTATACCAATTTTTAAGTGAAGGAACTTGAGAGTGAAGGAATTGAATGCCTTGTTGATCCAATAACTATCAGGATTTGAATTCAGCGTTTTTTTTTTTTATTCCATCCATTTCTGGCACACTTGACCACTCCTCAATTTAGCTTTCCTTACAGTGTAGCATAATAGAGCACTTCACCCCATAAAGTATTCCTCTCTTCCCTCATCTTGGTATAGAGATGATGTTGGGTTCAGAAGGCTATGCTGGAAGAGTCCAATGTTTGACAGGTCCAACCAAACTAAGAATAATGCAAAAACAGACCTGCCATTGCCCTATGCCTGATAATAATGCAAATGCAGATCTGTCATAGTCTTATTGTCACCTGAGGACCAGCCTATAGGAGTCTGGGATACTCATCACTGCCTTGATCAGAGGATGGTGATTTTTTTTTTTTTTTTTTGGTCCCTGATAATCAGGAAGACTATTTTAAAGACAGAATAATTGCAGATAATATCAATGAAGGGAATTTTGTTAGTAAGTGAATTTACAGATCTATGATGTCATAATAAAATAATTTAATATTTGGATTAAATGTCTTTAAAATGCCCTATCTCTCTAAATCCTTTGGATAAATTCTGTATTTATTCCTTATATATACATTTTGTTTTCCTCCAAGAAAACTTAAAAAGAGAAACTGTGTAATTTTAGGTGTTGTATCCTTACCTAGCAAAATACCTGGCACAAAGCAGTTGAATTATAAATGCTTGTTGACTTATTAAAATATAGTATTTTAATACACACACACACATATATGTAAGTTTGTTTGTTTTTCCCTCAGAGACCAATGCTGTTTGCATAGGATGCCAATTGCACAAATTTTTGAACATACTTGGATTATGCCAGTGGTGTTAGCATTCTGTCTATGTTATATGAAGAAATATTGAAATATTAGAGAAAGAAATTATACAGTTTAAAAGGAGAAAAATGAAGAAAATGAAAAAGAAAGAAAAAGAATTAGAGAAAAGATAAGAAGAAAGCAAGAATGAAAGAGAATGATATGGAGAGAATAACAGAGTGGGAAAGAAATAAAAAGAGAAGCAAAGAAAGAAATAGAAGAGAGAAAAAGAGCAACAGGAAGAAAGGGAAGGAGGGAGAGAGAGAAGAAGAAGCAAGGGAGGGAGAAAGGGAGAGAGGAATGAAGAGAGGAAAGAAGAAGGCAAGAAAAGAGTGAAGGAAGGAAGAAGAGAGAGAGGGAGGGAAGGAAGGAGGGAGGGAAGAAAGGAAGGAAGGAAAGAAGGAAAGAAGGAGGTAGGGATGAAGGGAGGGAGGGAAGAAAGGAAAGAAAGAAGGAAGGAAGGAAGGAAAGGAGGAAGGAAGGAGGAAGTAAATATTATGTACTTTCAGTTATCTAATACAAGAAACCTCCATTTTGATTCTTCCAGGGCTCATAGTAAGAATTTAAAGCAGAACTACTAAGTACCTGCTCTGATTCCTGCTTCATCTGTCACAAGGCAGTTTTAATTCTATTTACTTTGCATCTTCTACAGCCCTAATACAATAATACAGTCCCTGACACATTATGAATCCTCAGTAGGGTCACTGTCTCCTTCTCCACCCCAACTCCTATCCTTATACTAGTGGATTTTAATATGTGTGCTAATGTTATCTCCAAAACACTAACTTCTTAGTTCTTCAATCTATCTAATTGCTATGGCAGTTTTCTCTATAACAAAACTGTGTTCTGGGATTTCTTTTTTGTTAATTACACACACTAGATGTATCTCTGAGATATACACACACATAAATTATGTATGGACAAAACACACATCTAGGTGTGTTGCATGTATATGCCTGTGAATATATATATGTCCGATATGTATGTATATGTATACACAAAAGATATGCATGTACATATGTGTATATATCTAGCACTAAACTGATAATCTCCTGTTCCATGTCTTGAGCTGCCTACTGGATATTTAAACTCAGTGTCCTATAGGCATTTGAACCAAGACTTAGTTATAGTCCTGACTATATTATTTCTTTGTTAAACCTTGGTTGCCTCATCTGTGAAATAAGGAAAATCTCACCTATACCTTCCAATATTTCACTATTATCATGCCATTTCAGAGTGAGAAAGAACCAAAGGACCTATTTAGTTCAAAATCAACATGGGTTAAAACTCATCCATATTTAATAGGTAGAGAGATTTATATTATTTATATAATTAAAACAACTTTATTTCGCACTTAAGAAAAAAAATGCAAGAGACTAGAATAGAAATAATGCCAAAAATTGATTGTCTGTTAATGCTTTTATTCACAGATATTATCTTGGTTTTATAGATGTGAAAACAGGTTCAGAGAGGATGACTGACTCCTCTGGAGTCAAAAGTAGAGCCAGCACAGAAAATCAAGTTTTCTCATTTGAAAATGACTAGTCTTCCCACAATACCATCCTTTATCCTCTATACTTTTCAAATATACTGTTCAAGAGTAAAACCTTCCCATTTAAGAATAATTGTAGATGATATAAATCTAAAATATTAATGGCCAGTATTTGTAGATTTTTTTTAAAGAAATGGAGGTTTACAACTTTAAGCAGTCCATTACAAGGAAATAATTTCTAGCAGTTACACTTTTTTTGTTTGTTTAGGGAATGCTTTCTTTAAAAAAAATACAAAATAAAATTCAGCATATTCCAGTGGCACAGTGGCTAAGCATATCAGGCCTGGGGTCAGGAAGACTGATCTTCCTGAGTTCAAATCTGGTCTCAGACATTTATTAGCTGTGCTATCCTGGTCAAGTCACTTAAGCCCATCTGCCTCAATTTCCTCATGTATAAAATGAGATGGAGAAGGAAAGTTTTTTCTCTTTGAAACTCTGGCCCCCTTCCTCGGAACCTAACCCTCCTTATAGAGGACTAATATTCCAGGACAATAATCATGTAAACAGGATATACCTCTTCTTTAGTAGCTTGGCCAGCTATCAAGTAAAAGGCAAACACCTGTGTAAGTCACATAAGAAGTTAGCTCAATGATTTTTTCCCAAAAAAGTATAATTAAGTATCTGTCTCTGTCTGTCTGTCTGTCTCTCTTTATTCATTATGATCTGAACTGAACTAAAAGCCTTGCTGTAGCACATTGCTTTTTCCTAATATACATACTTGCAGAAAAGACATGCATAAATATGTATCTCTATGACTAAATCAATAAAAGTTTATGAAGTTCCTCCTTTGCACCACTATGCTAAATGCTGGGGACACAAAGAAGCAAAAATAATCTCTGCCCACATGGAGCTTATAATCTAATATGCAATAAATATGAAGAAATCTTATGGGGTAGGTACCAGAAGTGGGGGAACTAGGATGCATCTCCTGCCTATATGAGCTGATACAACTTTGGTCTTGATAGAAATTAGGGATTCCAAAAGGCAGAGATAACCAGTCTATACCAGGGATGGGATGGGGAGGCAACCTGTGTACAAATTCCTAATTAATGAGGTTCAAATGAATCAACCTTAACCATATAGAGAGAAGTTTAAGTGCCCTTTTATTAAAAGCAGAATCAGAGTAAAGACCTGAGAGTGATCTAGTACCACTCTGTAGGTTAAAATGAAATACCACTACAATGTTGTCCAGAGGGAGATCTCAGTCTGTGCTTGAACACCTCCAGTGACTGAAAACTCATCACCTCAAAACACAATCATTTTGGGATTGTCTAATTATAAAAAAGTTGACCCTTCTATGGAGAAGCAACATTGTAATAGTAAATGAGCCATGGTTTTGAAGCTGAAAGACATCTGGGTTGATAGTACATCTCCAACACTTTCTAGAAGTACTAGCTGGCCAAGTCACTCATTCTCTACAAATCCCAGTTTTCTCTTCTATAAACGGGGATTATAATACTTGTAATACCTGTACAATAGAACTGTTGTTAGGAAAGCCCTTTGTAAACTGTAAGGAGATGGATACACACACACACACACACACACACACACACACACACACACACATATATATTTACTCCACATCTACCTCACAGAAAGGTTATGCTCTTGGAAAAAGCAGGATAAGTCCTACTATCCTTCCATATCACCATACTACTTCTTCTTACTTCATCAAATTTTTTCTTCTCCAGCGGCTCCTCATATAACACAATTTCCAGTCCTGTCAAAATCCTGATCATCCTCTTGATTTGCCCTAAACTGAACACAATCTAACAAGAATAGTCCAATCATCATAGAATACATTAGATCCATCAATAACTTTGTATTTTTGTTAACATCGTCTGGCATCACATTAACTATGTGTCAAAGAAACAAGTACATTTTGTATTGAGGAACAGATATTTCAGTCTCATTTATCCATTCATTTCTTTATTTATTTATATCAGTCTGCACAGAAAATTCTCAAGTTATAACTCTGACAGGCAGACAGAATCAAATAGTTTATATACATAGTAAAGGTCATTATATGGACATACTTTGAGTTTCCATTCCAATTCATCAAGTGGGGCCTCATTATGACCGTGGCTTTAAAAGATTTTCATTTTAGGATTTTCTTCAAATCCCACCTCAGTCTAAATGAACGCATATCCACCTGATATATATAGCATTTATCCTACCAAGATAATAATGAGTAAAAGTCTGGCTTCCTTCTTTTCAGTTTGTTCTTTTTTGATCTTAAGTGAATGAGTCCATATCACGAGATAGATGTGTCCAGGCTTGGAGGTGACTTTATGAGTTCAAGAGGTAGAGAGGTATTGGATCCCACTGGAATGGAATTGAAGGACAGCAAAGGAAGTGCTCACAATATCTATACTTCTTGAAGAGGACAGCCCCCCTATAAGAGAATTTACCCAAGCCCAGCTGTTTTACCAGAAGACATGTACTAGGATTTGTTTAGACAATTCAGAATCAATATGAAATTGAAACCATTTAATTTGCAGTCCTGAAAACTGTTTTACATTTCAGTGAGGTTTAAGTAGGAACCTTCTAGAAGTTGTTTTAGTTATAGCAATATTGAATTATTGATTCTGTTTTAAATTGACCTGTTAAGGCTTACTGTGAATCTTTTGTGCTTATCACTTCTTTTGTTTCTAGCAATAAATTACACTTTCCATATCTGATTCATTATATGAAATACTTTTTCCATTCTCAATTTTTGGAGACATCTTATTGGAGACATGTCACAGCTTGAGATATAAGTAAAATTTTCCCTAGGGAACTGGGGTGGGGGTTGAATAACACCTATCCACAGGGACCTATTAAATATTAATGATGATGAAAAAATGAATCTAACTCATTTCATTAGTTAGGCTTCCCTAAGATTGAATGTGATCCAAATGTCATGCCTTAGTCCAGAGTAGAGAGGACTTTTTGTTGGGAAGAAAGTGGCACAGTCTCTCAGTCTTTATTTACCCAACAATGATTTCTTTTTGCTAAATATATTATCAAAGATGCTTATTCTAGGGGGTTGATTGGGGGTGGGGAGGAATGTTATAGAACAGAAAGTGATAGAAAGTTCCTCTGTATAATTTAAAAGGCAAGATATAACATGCTATCTCAAAGTTTCCCAGCTGGACATTTTCATTGCTATAACTTTCAGAATAAGTAGTTTTTGATTCTTGAATAAATGACCTGTATCACTTACCATCTTAACTACATGCAAATACGTTATGTATTAAAGTTGAAATCAACTAATTTCCGCTTCTATGCACATTACATATTAATTTGTGATCTATTGAAACTGGGAGTATTTATTTATCTATCATTCATTCATCCTTCTATGTATTTGTTTCTATCTACCTATCATTTTTCATCAATCTGTCATCCATCTAGCTATATCTGTCATCTATTTATCATATCTATCATCTTTGTCACTTCTGTCTCATATCTAAACATATTTATGTATACACACATATACATATATGTATATATGAACAGATAATACCCCATATATATATATAGGTATGTGTGAAATAGTGGACTGAAAGCTACCCTTGGATCCTGGGAAACCTATATTCAAATCTCACTTTTAACCTGTATTAATTGTATAAATATACATATATATTTTTTTCCTGAAGCAATTGGGGTTAAGCGATTTGCCCAGGGTTACACAGGCAGGAAAGTATTAAGTGTCTGAGACCAGATTTGAGCTCAGGTCGTCCTGACTTCAGGGCTGGTGCTCTACTCACTGCACCACCTAGCTGCCCCTGTATGACTAATTTAGGCAATTTTCAATCATATCTAATTCTTCATGACCCCATTTTGTGGTTTTTGTTTTGTTTGTTTATGAAAGAGATACTAGAGTGGTTTGCCTTTTTGTTCCTTCCAGCTCATTTTATTGATGAGAAAACTGAGGGAAAAAATGTTAAAGGTGACTTGCTCAAAATTACACAGCTCCTAAGTATCTGAGGCCAGATAAACTCAGGAGGATGAATCTTCCTGACTCCAGGCCTGGGGTTCTATCCACTGAACAACACTAACTGCGCTATCATTTAATTTCTTTATGTTCTAGTCAGCTCTCTTTGATTATACATTTCAGAAAAGGTGGTGCTCTGCCCTGGTAAAAGGCACTTCCTCACAACTCCTTATTTTCCTGTATCTCTGCAACCAAAGGTGAAATCCTTAACCCTATTTTTTTTTGTTTACTTCTTTTTTTATCAAAGTTTTTTTTTATTTTCAAAATATATGCATGGGCAATTTTTCAACACTGACCCTTGCAAAGCCTTCTGTTCTAAATATTTCTCTCCTTCTCCCCACCCTCTCCCCTAGATGGCAGGTAGTTTAATACATACTAATTATGTTAAAGTATATGACAAATCGAATATATGTATACATATTTATACAGTTATCTTGCTGTATAAGAAAATTTGGATCTACAAGAAAAAAAAAACCTAAGAAGGAAAACACAATGTAAGCAAACATCAACAGAAAGCATAAAAATGCTATGTTGGGGTCCACACTCAGATCCCACAGGCCATTCCTTGGGTGTAAATGGCTTTCTTCATCACTGAACAACTGGAACCGGTTTGAAATATTTCATTGTTGAAGAGAGCCATGTCCATCAGAATTGATCATCATATAGTATTGTCGTTGCTGTGTATAATGATCTCCTGGTTCTGCTCATTTCACTCAGCATCAGTTCATGCAAGTCTCTCCAGGCCTCTCTAAAATCATCCTGTTTGTCATTTCTTACAGAACAATAATATTCCATAGCATTAATATGCCACAATTTATTCAGCCATTCTCCAATTGATGGGCATCCTTTCAGTTTCCAGTTTCTTGCCACTACAAAAAGGGCTGCCACAAATATTCTTGCACGTGTGACTCCCTTTCCTTCCTTTAAGAACTCTTTGGGATATAGGCCCAATAGAAACACTGCTGGGTCAAAGAGTATGCACAGTTTAATAACTTTTTGGGCGTAGTTCCAAATTTCTCTCCAGAATGGTTGGATCAATTCACAGTTCCAATAACAATGTATCACTGTTCCAGTTTTCCCACATCCCCTCCAACATTCATCATTATCTTTTCCTGTTATCTTAGCCAATCTGAAAGGTGTGTAGTGGTATCTCAGAGTTGTCTTAATTTGTTTTTCTCTAATCAATAGTAATTTGGAGCACCTTTTCATATGACTACAAATAGTTTTAATTTCTTTATCTGAAAATTGTCTACTTATCTCTTTTGACCGTTTATCGATTGGAGAGTGGCTTGAATTCTTATAAATTTGAGTCAATTCTCTATATACTATACAAATGAGACCTTTATCAGAACCCTTAAATGCAAAAATGATTTCCCAATTTATTACTTACCTCCTAATCTTGTCTGCATTAGTTTGTTTGTACAAAAACTCTTTAACTTAATATAATCAAAATTGTCTGTCTGGTGTTTAATTAAGAGTTCCAGTTCTTCTTTGGACACAAATTCCTTCCTTCTTCACAGATCTGAGAGGTAAACTATCCTATGCTCTTTTAACTTGCTTGTTATATCAATCTTTATGTCTAAATCATGAATCCATTTAGATCTTATCTTGGTATGTGGTGTTAGGTGTAGGTCAAGCCCTAATTTCTTCCATACTAGTTCCCAGTTTTCTGAGCAGTTTTTGTCAAACAGTGAGTTCTTATCCCAAAAACTGGGGTCTTTGGATTTGTCAAACACTAGACTGCTATAATAATTAACTATTTTGTTCTGTGATCCTATCCTATTCCACTGATCGACTACTCTATTTGTTAGCCAGTACCAAATGGTTTTGATGAGTGCTGCTTTATAATATAGGCCACCTTCATCAGCCCTTTTTTCATTAATTTCCTTGAAATTCTTGACCTTTTGTTCCTCCAGATGAACTTTGCTACTATTTTTTTTTCTAGATTTGTAAAATAATTTCTTGGACTTTGATTGGTATGGCACTAAATAAGTAGATTAATTTAGTTAGTCATTTTTATTATATTCGCTTGAGCTACCCATGAGCACTTGATATTTTTCCAACTGATTAGGTCTGACTTTATTTGTGTGGAAAGTGTTTTGTAGTTTTGTTTGCATACTTCCTGACTTTCCCTTGGCAGAGAGATTCCCAAATATGTTATACTATTGACAGTTATTTTGAATGGAATTTCTTTTTGTATGTCTTGCTGCTGAACTTTGTTGGTAATATATAAAAATGCTGATGATTTATGCAGATTTATTTTGTATCCTGCAACTTTGCTAAAGTTGTGAATTGTTTCTACTAGTTTTTTATTTGAGTCTCTAGGATTCTCTAAGTATACCATCATATCATCTGAAAAGATTCCTTTTGCCTGGAGCCGAGAATTTGAATGCACAGGAAGAACAAACATATGCTAACTACTCCCTGAGATTACCTGATCATATCAGTGTCCTTGCATACCACACCCAACTATCTCGGCAACCCCCCCATCCAGAACGGCATCAATCTATATAATCCCAGCCTCTCTACTTCAATAAATGAGACTATTCTACCTGCCATGTAGTCTCCTTCCTCTCTCTCGCCTATTCTCTCCCTTCAGGTCGGGTCCTCCTCGCCCCCACGAATTACTAAAGTCCTGCTGGTCAGGACACCTTTAATCTCTTTTCTTCTCTTATTGCTAACATAACATTGAATAGTAATGGTGATACTGGGAATCCTTGTTTCACCCCTGATCTTATTGGGAATGGTTCCAGTTTATCACCATTACATATGATGCTAGCTGATGATTTTAAATAGATGCTACTGACTATTTTAAGGAAAACTTCATTTATTCCTATATTCTCTAGTGTTTTTAATAGGAATGGTTGTTGGATTTTATCAAATGTTTTTTATGCATCTATTGAGATAATCATATGTTTTATGTTTGTTTGATTATTAATATAGATGATTATGCTGATAGTTTTCCTAGTATTGAACTAGCCCTGCATTCCTGGTATAAATCCTACTTGGTCATGGTGTACTATCCTGGGGATGACTTTCTGTAATCTTGCTGCTAATGTTTTATTTAAGATTTTTGCATCAATATTTATTAGGAAAATTGGTCTATAGTTTTCTTTCTCGGTTTTCACCCTACCTGGTTTAGCTATGAGCACCATATCTGTATCATAAAAGGAATTTGGTAGAACACCTTCTTTCCCTATTTTTTCAAATAGTTTACATAGTATTGGAATTAATTGATCTTTGAATGTTTGGTAGAATTCACATGTAAATCCATCTGGCCCTGGAGATTTTTTCTTAGGGAGTTGATTAATAGCTTGTTCTTTCTTTTTGTAAAATGGGGCTATTTAAATAATTTGTTTCCTCTTTTGTTAACCTGGGCTTTGTTGTTTTTTTCATAAAACCAAATCTTAGTTTTATTGATTAATTCAATAGTTTTCTTATTTTCAATTTTATTAATCTCCCTTTTATTTTCAGATTGAAGGTTTTTAATTTGTTCCTTGTTTAGCTTTTTTAAATTGTAAGCCCAATTCATTGATCTTTTCTTTATTTTATGTAAGTAAGTATCTAGAGATATAAAATAACCCCTTATACCCGCTTTGGTTATATCCCACAAATTTTGGTGTGTTGTCTCATTACTGTCATTCTCCTGGATGAAATTATTGATTGTGTCTATGATTGCTGTTTCACCCATTTAGGATTAGATTATTTAATTTCCAATTAACTTTTGGTCTATTTTCTCCTGGCCTTATATTGCATGTGAATTTTATTGCATTATAATCTGAAAAAAGTGCATGTATTATTTCTGCCTTTCGGCATTTGATTTTAAGATTTTTATGCCCTAAAACATGGTCAATTTTTGTACAAGTTTCATGAACTGCTGAGAAAAAAGTAAACACCTTTCTGTGTTTATTCAATTTTCTCAAAAGATCTATTATAATTAATAAATTGGGAAATCATTTTTGCATTTAAGGGTTCTGATAAAGGTCTCATTTGTATAATATATAAAGAATTGACTCAAATTTATAAGAATTCAAGCCACTCTCCAATCTATAAATGGTCAAAAGAGATAAATAGACAATTTTCAGATAAAGAAATTAAAACTATTTCTAGTCATATGAAAAGGTGCTCCAAATTACTATTGATCAGAGAAATACAAATTAAGACAACTCTGAGATACCACTACACACCTGTCAGATTGGCTAAGATGACAGGAAAAGATAATGATGAATGTTGGGGGGGGGGGATGTGGGAAGGCTAGAACACTGATGCATTGTTGGTGGAACTGTGAACAGATCCAGCCATTCTGGAGAGCAATTTGGAACTATGCTCAAAAAAGTTATCAAACTGTGTATACCCTTTGACCCAGCAGCATTCCTATTGGGCTTATATGCCAAAGAAATCATAAAGGAAGGAAAGGGCCCCACATGTGCAAGAATGTTAGTGGCAGCCCTTTTTGTAGTGGCTAGAAACTGGAAACTGAATGGATGCCCATCAATTGGAGAATGGCTGAATAAATTATGGTATATGAATATTATTGGATATTATTGTTCTGTAAGAAAGGACCAGCAGCATGATTTCAGAGAGGCCTGGAGAGACTTGCATGAACTGATGCTAAGTGAAATCAGCAGAACCAGGAGATGATTATACACAGCAACAACAATGCTATATGATGATCAGTCCTGATGGACATGGCTCTCTTCAACAATGAAATGTTTCAAACCACTTCCAATTGTTCAGTGAAGAAAGCCATATACATCCAGAGAGAGGGATGTGAAATGTGGACCACAACATAACATTTTCATGCTCTTGATTGATGTTTGCTTGCATTGTGTTTCCTTTATTTGATTTTTCTTTCTTGTAAATATGATTTTTCTTGCACAACAATCATGTGTGGAAATATGTATACATATATTTGATTTGTCAAATATTTTAACATAATTAACATGTAGTGTATATCCTGCCATCTAGGGCAGGGGTGGGGAGTAGGGGGGAAAATTTATAACAGAAAGCTTTGTAAGGGTCAATGTTGAAGAATTACCCATACATATATATGTTTTGCAAATAAATAAATAAAATTTTAAAAAAGATCTATTATACTTAACTTTTCTAACATTTTGTTTACCTCCTTAACTGCTTTCTTATTTATTTTTTGGTTTGATTTATCTAGTTCTGAGAGAGCAAGGTTGAAATCCCCCACTAGTATAGTTTTGCTGTCTATTTCTTCTTGCATCTCTGTTAATTTCTTCTCTAGGAATTTGGATGCTATACCACTTGATGCATATATGTTTAGTATTGATACCGCTTCATTATTTATGGTACCCTTTAGTAAAATATAGTTTCCTTCCTTATTCCTTTTAATTAGGTCTATCTTTGCTTTTACTTGATCTGAGATCAGTATTGCTACCCCTGCATTGTTTTTTTTTTTTGTTCACCTGAAGCATAATAGATTCTGCTCCAGCCCTTTACCTTCACTCTGTATGTATCACTGTGTTTTAGATGTGTTTCTTGTAAATAACATATTGTAGGATTCTGGCCTTTAATACAGTCTGCTATCATTTTCCATTTTATGGGAGAGTTAATTCCATTCATATTCAAAGTTAAAATAATTAATTCTGTATTTCCTGCCATCTTATTTACCCAAAGTTATATTTTTCTCTTTCCTTTCCCCTTTCTCCCCCCCCACCAGTATTTTCCTTTTGATTACCACCTCCCTCAGACATTTCTCTCCCTTTTAGAGCCCCTCCCCCTTTTTTACACCTTTCCCTTGATTCTTCTATTTTCTCTTCTATTAGTGTTTTCCTTTCTTTTCCCCCTTTCCCTCCCACTTCCCTATAAGATGGGACAAGTTTCTCTGTAAAACCAATTATGTCTGATATTCTCTCTTAGAACCCAATCTGATGAGAGTAAGATTTACACAATGCTCATCCTCCTCCCTTCTTTCTCTCAATTATATTAGATTTTCTTTGACTCTCATGAGATTTTACCTTATTTTTACTTCCTTTTTTTTAACTTTTTTTTAACCTCCTTTCCCCTCTTTTTCCAGTATGATAGCCCTTCCACCTCTAGTTTCTTTTTCCTTTTATCAAAGTAAAATTGAATTATTCCCCCATTCTTTAAGTATATCCATAGTAGAAATATAGTTCTCAAGAGTTTTTTACTTTTTACCTTTTTATGCTTCTCTTGAGTTCTGTGTTTGGAGGTCAAATTTTTTGTTCAGATCTGGTCTTTTCATTAGAAATAGATGAAATTCACCTATATCATTAAATATCCATCTTCTTCCTTGGAAGATAATGCTCATTCTAGCTGGATAACTTATTTTTGGCTGTAATCCAAGTTTCTTTTCTTTTGGAATATCTGATTCCAGGCTCTTTGATCCTTTATTGTGGAAGCTGGCAGATCTTGGGTGATGCTAATTATAGTTCCTTGGTATTTGGATTGTTTCTTTCTAGCTGCTTGCAATATTTTTTCCTTGGTGTGATAGTCCTGAAATTTAGCCACAATATTCCTTGGGAATTTAATTTTGGGGTCTCTTTCAGGAGGTGATCCATGAATTTTTTCAATGGTATTTTACCTTATGATTCTAAAATGTCAGGGCAGTTTTCTTTCATGATTTCCTGGAAGATAGTGTCTAGGTTCTTTTTTTCATCATGGCTTTCAGGAAGTCCAATCATCCTTAGATTGTCTCTCCTAGACCTATTTTACAGGTCAGTTGTTTTTCCTAGGATATATTTCATATTTTCTTCAATTTTTTTTCATTTTTTGTTTTCTTTTCACTGATTCTTGAAGTCTTATTGATTCATTCACTTTCATTTGTTCAATTCTAATTTTTAGTGTATTGTTTTCTTCAGTTACCCTTTTTAGCTCCTTTTGTAATTGGCCAATTGAATTTTTTGTTCCTTGCAGTCTTTTTTTTTTTCATTTCACCAATTTACAGTGAATTGGTGTCTTTTTCATATCTCTTTTGAAGGGCATTACTTCATTCTTGCAATGATCTCATTTCATTTCCCCATTTTTCTTCTAATTCTTTTTTAAGATTTTTTATGCAGTCTTCCAGGAAAGCTTTGTGAAATGGTGACCAGCTCATGTCTCCTTTTGTGGCTTCCTCTGGAGTTGCTTTACCTTTATGAAGCTCAGGATCTGAGGTCTGTTCTTCTCTTTCTCCATAAAAGCTGTCTATGGTGAGAGTCCTTTTTTGTTTTTTATTCATTTTTTAAAAGTTTGAGCTCTGTTCAAAGCAGAGGAGCTGCCCCCAGGGAGTTCTGCTGACTGACTTCCCAGTGCTTGGCAACTGGGGCCAAGTCTAGGGTTCTCAGTGGTTTACAATCTACCTTTTATAAAAGGCAGATCTGCCAAAGCACCTACTTGCAACCAGGACAGAATAGCGTAAGAGACTCACAGAAGATTTCCAGGTGCTTAGAAACTGCCATACTCTGAGTCCTGGCCCGGCTTCTTGCCCTAGTCTTCCTTTGCTACTGTCTGGGTTCAGCAGACTGCCCCCCTGCCTGGCTGAAACAGACCTGTTCTGACATTCTTCCAAGGTAACTTCTTCTGGGAATGTGTTGTACTCCAAATATTTGGGGATGCTTTGACTCCAAAACCAGTTTAGAGGCTTAATCTGCTGTTGGTTTGAGAGAATGTCAGAGGAGGTCACAGAGAGTAGTGTCTGCACTCCACCATCTTAGCTTTGCCCCCTCCTCCTACCCTATGAATTGTCATATAGTTGTATCTACATATTCCTATGCATGTATGGTTATTTTTAGCCATCATGTTTAGCTCTGTGTATTTATAGCATATCATTGTGTATTTTGGAGCTTAACTCTGCCAAGCATTATATGATACATTAGCCACTTCTCCACTTCCTTTTATTCACATATCTGATAACTGTCATCTATTTATGTTTTTATTTAAGTCATTGATAAAAATGTTGGCCAGGATGAAACTGAGATACCAATCCTGTAGTTTAAGTCTTGAGACCTATCTATATCCATCTTAACACCAATTTATCGATATGTTGGGGGCATATTCTTTCAAATATTTACAAACCCACAAAAATTACACCAGTCCATAGGGATAGTGGGAAAGGCTTGGTCAAATAAATTACTGAGATTCATATAAACAAAGTCGATACCATTTTCCTGATTTCAAGTTTAACAGCATCAAGAAGGAAAAAGAAGTTAATCTGACTCATACTTGGTACATCCATGCTGTCTCCTAGAGATTGGTGCTCTCCTTTTTTAAGTGCCTTAACTGCAACTTTTGACTTAATCAACAGAAAATGACTCTGGAAAAAGTGAGGAGACACTAATATTGATTCATATATTATTTTTTACCTTCAACAATATCATAGTAACATAGTACCTGGCACATAGTAAGTGCTTAATAGGTGCTCACTAATTAATCCTAAAAAAAAATAAGGCTATCTAATTCATGATAAGCCAAGTTAACCATTGGTACAACCAAATAACCTTGCTTTGTATTTATTTAAGGATAGGGGTTGCATGATGGTTTCATTGGCATAGGAAACTCCCAACTGAGAAAATTCCCTTTTCTAATGCAGGTCAAAACATTTTCTGCAACTTAAAATCATAGAGAATTGATAAGGTTCAGCCTTTTGTACATACACAGCCAATGGTGTCAGTGATGGATCTTCAATGTACAGAGCTTCTTGGCCTTCAAGCAAACTCTTTATCTCCTATTCCATACAGCAACTATTTACATTTCAAATAAATTATTTTTTAACACATAAAATGCCATTGATTTCTTTAGACATTTCTAGGAATAATTGTTTGTCAATTTCTTCTGTTTCATTTTCTCTTTTTATTCAATGCATGACTTATCCAAGTCTGATTTTTTAACTTGGTGTTATTTCATAAAGTTCTCTCCACATTTCCTTAAGTGCCTCATAATTTTCCATCTTAATGGCATTACAGCATTGATTTCAATTACTAATCATTATTGCTATACTAGTGGATTTTTATTCAGACCTATAGTTTCCATGGTTTCGGGAACTCCAGTGTGGAAATAATCCATTCTACTACAGACTGGGAACTAACAAAAGGATTGGAGATTTAGGATTAGAAGGTACTTCATAGGCCAACTAGTCCAACTCCTTAATTTTACAGATGGGGAAACTGGGGTCCAGAGAAAATAATTCACCCAAAGTAATCTTAAAGTGGTAGCACTAAAAGGTTAATCACCTGTCCCTAGTGACAAAAGTAGTGCGTATTGGTGATAGGATTGGAGCCTAGCTTGAATCTAGAGGGTAGATTCTTCCTCTTCCTCACAGGATTATAGTAATATAATAAAATTTACTTAACCATCTTGACATTGTTGGACATTTAGCCTGTTTCCTTGGTTTTAAATGGCAATGTATTGTTTATATTAGTTTCACAGCATTTTTCCCTTTCTGCCTTATATTATGATCATTTGTTTACTTTTCTTATATCCATTCTAATCATTAAATTCTTTGGAGGCAAGAACAATGAATCCATAGCACATTGTACTGCATGTAGTAGATTTGCAATAAATATTTGTTGAATAAATGAATAAAAGGGTAAAAATTTTTATGATCAATTAGTCTGGTTCTATCATATCTTATAACTGATTTCTATGGACCATCTTCTACTTGCTCCTGTATTTTTAAATTTTTTTAAATTAAATTTTAATAAATAAAAATATATTTTCTCTTCACTTTCATCTCCCTCTTAGACTGACACCTTCATCCCTCTACCCCCAATTCAAAATAAAATGCCTTTTAAGAATTGGGTGTACGGGGCAGCTAGGTGGTGCAGTGAATAGAGCACCAGCCCTGAAGTCAGGAGGATCTGAGTTCAAATTTGGCCTCAGACACTTAACATTCCCTAGCTGTGTGACTCTGGCAAGTCATTTAACCCCAATTGCCTCAGCAAAAAGCAAAAAAAAAAATTGGGCATAGTCAAACAAAACAAATTGCCACTTTGGCCATGTCCAAAGTTATGTCTCTTTCTATACTCTGAATCTATTACCTCTTGGTCAAGTTCTTTGAAAAAATTCAGGTCCCTTCAGATCTGACCCACTATTAAAAAAGTAAAATGAATTTGTTTTCCTATAATAATATATGAGATTTCTGAGCTTGAGAACAAATTAAACAAATGTTGTTATTGTATTTTTTTTCTATCTCATAGGATCAAGTTGTAGATGTAGTACTACCTAACTCAAGGATTGTCAATGATTCCCTATTGCCCCTAGATTAAAATATAGATTCTTTAGTCTGGCATTTAAAGCACCCTATAGTTTGGCTAAAATATATGTATTAATACATAATATTTTGTTCTTTAATATAGATTGGGTCATACTTCCCTGTGAGTTATACCTTGAGTTTGAAATTCTATTTCTTACCTTAGAATTTTTCTATCGGCTGTCCCCTAGGGATTTCTCTTTACTCAAGCCTGGAATTTCTCTTTACTCAAGCCTGGAATTTCTCTTTACTCAAGCCTGGAATTTCTCTTTAGTCAAATCTGTCTCTTACATTCATAAATTCTTTCCTAATCTTTCCAATTGTTAGTGATTGTTTTTTTTAATTTTGTTTTCTTTTCCCATTCTCAAATCTTTGATTTTTTCTTTACTCTTTATATTTTACATCCTTCCAATAGACTGTATTTTCCTTGTGGGCAAGGATTTTATTTTGTTTTTTTGACCCCAACCTTACATAATGCC
This sequence comes from Myrmecobius fasciatus, assembly GCA_023553655.1. Taxonomy (NCBI): domain Eukaryota; kingdom Metazoa; phylum Chordata; class Mammalia; order Dasyuromorphia; family Myrmecobiidae; genus Myrmecobius; species Myrmecobius fasciatus. The sequence continues at coordinate 78,312 of JAJPUD010004149.1, read as the reverse complement.
TTATTGCATAGTAAAAGCTTAATAAATATTTGCTGGACTTAATTGACTGGTTTATTATAGTTTTACATAAATTATAAAAGTAATCTAAGTTAATGGCTTTGATTGAGGTGGGGAGGAAGATAAATGTTATCATTCATTAGGCTCTGTTGCCTTGCAGCATTGGAAGAGATCCATCAAACACCAAAATGGATAGATGATTCTGTACTTGGCATTTCCATCATTGTCTGACTAATATGCTCTGGGTTCATTTAGTAGTATTTCTAGTGTTGTTGTGAGGATAAAATTAAAAAAAATTGTAAAGCACTTCATAATACTTACAATGCTATATAAATGCTATATAAATTATATATATAAATTATATCTACTAGCAGTAGTAGATATAATAATAGTATCTGAAATGTTCTCCCCTCTTTGCCTCCACTTCAGAGAATTCCTAACTCCTTTAAGCTTGTATTTGATGGTCACATTCTATATAATTGTTTGAGGCTGGATTTGAACTCAGATCTTCCTGACTTTAAGCATAGTGCTCTATCCACTGACCCATTCCAAAGGTTATCTATACAAGTAATGGAACAGTGATTATTACCCTGAGGCCAATGAACTTTTTTTTATTTTTATAATTGTATTTCTATATAATTTATTTCCTTTGTAATGCTATGCATTTTATTTTATGCATTTAAAAGCATTATACTGAGAGATGGGTCATAGGCTTCATCAGACTTCTATATGATTCCATGGTGTTATATGTACCATTACTACCCATCCTCATATTAAGAACCTCATTCTAAAGGCAGCATAGTGCAGAAGATAGAAACCCTGTCTCAGAGGTAGGAGAGGTCAGGTTCCAGGGCTGACACACCTCTGACTCATGGCCACAATGTCCCCTTGGGGAAGGCAGTTAACCTTTCCCTGACCCAACCAGCTTTCTGAATCTATGAGCTGTGGAGCAGGTGCAGATCTACATTGATAGACAAAGTTCCCCACTGGGAGTTCCCTGCACTATTGAAACCACTGGCCATGTCAAAAAATAAATACATAAATTTACTGTCTCATCATCAATTTTTGAATATGTATGTTAACATTCTATTTATCTCTTAGATTATTCATGCCTGAATGGAGAGTCAGCTGCAGAATCAAAAAGTTTAATGGGTTTCAAGGGGATACCACATCCCAGTAATACCCCTACACCTCCACACACAAACAGGAAAATGAATAAAGTACAATTGCCTGAATACTAATATTGCCCCTTGCTAATTCAGACGTTTCAAGTTTCTGATGATAGTCCTTTCACCACATGCATCTCTTTGGAGATACTTTCCTTTCCAAATTGGCAATCCTCTATATAATTTAATCTTTCCACTTGCAGTACTTCCAAATTAAATATTTAAACCAAAAAACCCCCAAGGGAGAGAGGTTGCAGTCCACCCTCCTGAATGACAGTATGTCATGACAGCTTGCCTTCTCTTTTAGATTATTTCTTTGTGAAGCTGCACTTTTTTACGAGGCACTTTCATCCATAATGAGAATCTGTCACCATGAAAATCAGATTTGCCTTGTTAGTATTCTATACATTGTTGTTGTTGTTGTTTTCCTTTTCTAGGAGACCCTCAATTTTCTTTGGTGAGGATAATGAGATATAAACCAGCTCCTTTACATACTGAATATGCTGGCCAGCACTCATTTGAGAAGGACAACAAGGAAAGTTAATTTGGTAGAATAAAACTAAAGGCTGATCTATGACCATGTCTATACATACAAAGTGTAGAAAAGAAGCAATCATCCAGGTAATTCAGATTTTTTTAAATGTCATATGAATATAGATAATTGTAGAAGTACTGAGAGACAAGGAACCACTGGGGACTTTTGTTAGTTAGATAATTTAGTTTTCCTTTGAACTTTATGTGTATATTTATACCCTTTCAATTCCATGTTCTAGGATTCATAAAATTACCTAAGATTCTAGTTTTACTGTGAACAGAGAAACTTGTTTATCTAGAACAAATTATCACAAATTCTTAAAAATTCTATTAGTGGTAAAAGGGAAAGGGAAGTAGATAGAGACCACAAGATTTAGTAGACTAGCAATGGAGGAGAGGAAAAAGCTACATAGGAACCTTTAATTTTGCTCTGTTATTTTTGTTAGCTAGGTGTCAAACTCAATTGTTTCTGTTTCCAAAGGTATTCATAGATTGAGTAGTAAAGAACATCAGAGACCATCTAGACCACAGCTTCTTAAATTGGGGGTTGCCACTCCATATGGGCTCTCATAACTGAATGTGGGAGTTGTAAAGTTATGATTTATTATCAGTAAATGTTTGATTTGTATATTTATTTTATATATCTATGTATCTGGGATCATGTAAAAATTTCTCAGGCTAAAAGGGGTCACGAGTAGAAAAAATTTAAGAAGCCCTGATCTAGATCATAAATTCTTAATCTTTTTGTGTTATAGAGCCCCCTGACAGTCTGGAGACAACTGTGAGCCCTTTCTTATGATTATATTTGTAAATGCATAAAATAAAATGCACAAGTTAATAAAGAAATCCAATTACACTGAGATATGGTAATCAAAAAAGTTTTATTAAAAAAACCAAGTTCCTGGGTCTCTGGTTAAAAACCCTTAACCTAAAAGATGACTTTTCTATCACCACATAGACCTAGGATTTGAAACCAGGTCCTTTTCCCATGATCTGTTCACTACATCCCACTGCTTCAAAAATTTGTCTAGCTAATTTACTACTGTATTTTTAGATACAGCAATTATTTTTAATTAGACAAACATTTTCCAAATAATAGCAAATAGACTAATCTTTTTAATTTCAAAGAATAGGAAAAAAGGAGAGGATTATATATATATATGTATGTATATGTATACATACATATATATATATAAAATTAGATGTCTCTGTTATTTATAGCTTGCTTTTCATTTAAAATATTTAATAAAATCAACCTGTAGATTTTAAAGCTATCTTGCCTCTCTGACCTTCTTTGGGACTTTCCTTCTGTTTTTTTTTTCTATTTTTTTTTCCTCCTAAAGATGCTCCAATGATCTTCCTTCCTTCCTTCCTTCCTTCCTTCCTTCCATCCTTCCATCCTTCCTTCCTTCCTTCCTTCCTTCCTTCCATCCTTCCTTCCTTCCTTCCTTCCTTCCTTCCTTCCTTCCTTCCTTCCTTCCTTCCTTCCTTCCTTCCTTCCTTTTTTTCCCCTATTCACTTTTACTCTCCTATCTACTCTCCCCCAACCTCTACACAGGATGAAAAAAGACAAAGAAAATAAAAGCCTTTGTAAGAAATATACATAGTCATATAAAACAAATTCCCGCCTTGGCTGTGTCTCATTATGATGAGATCATCACCTCTCAATCATAGTAATTTTCAGATGTTTGGGCTGTGGCAATCTTCTTTTCTGCAATTATTGCTTTTTCTTTCATGATACAGGTTGTTGGTGCTGTCTAAATATTGGCAGTGTAGTACAAAACCCTGGTTATCTTATCATAATCATGGCAATGAATGTAAATTTAAAATTGAATCCAGGTTTCCTAAAAACCTTTAGGGATTTTTTTTAAGGTTAGATTGTAGGAAGTGCTACTTTTTCACCGATGTTTTTAAAGTGTTTTGTTATCTCAGGGTAGAATAACAGAAAAAAACTTTCCACTGGACTCTTAGTTTTTACCAGAGGCAATTTTCAGTGTCTTCAGATAAATATACTTTAAGTTTCCTGGTGCTTTCAATTTAAAAGAAAATATAAAAATCATAAAATGCAAAAATGTGCTGATACATCCTGCTTGATATGATTTTAGCATAAAGAAATTGTGAGGAAAGCTCGAAGAAGAGAGGAGTCAGAATGAAGGGAAAGAAACAGATTATTTTGACTTACTTATCCAGTTCAAGTTAGTAAGTGTGCAGGCAGATTCCAACAAAGCCACGGACCTTCTCATAAAGCTCTCTTGGATTCATACAGGAAAGTGAATTAATAAATAAAAGTGAATAAATTAATTTTTAATAATCAAGAAACTACTAAAAAGAGAAAAGCCAAAAGCCACATCCCCATTAGCAAAACAAATCAGAGCAGAGGCAATTATCTAGTTTATTCATGCAAAAAATCGCTTTTTATCCTGAATTACCCAGATTCTTTGCCTGAATGACTCTTATAATTGTTTAAACCCTTTTCTTCACTGGACTCATATACACCAAATAAAAAATAATCAAGCCACAAAATATTTTCCAATAGATAGAAAATTTAAAATTATGCATCTATAGGACACATATTTTATTTGAAGTCCTTGTTGCTATTTCCCCAATAACATGCAATATTGGGTCACTTTGGGTAATTTAGTACTGGCATGGACTATATTGGTGGGTTGGAAAGAAATGAAAAATAAAGCAGGAACATGATGTCAAGATGGATAGCTGAGAAAGAAGAATTTTAGAGAAATTAATTAACATTGCAGAGTTGGAATACTACTGCTGCTCATCCTTTCTTTAACCATTGCTTATAGACCTCAAAGTGGCTTTACATGCTCCCTAGGAAAGCAAATGGCAGCAGAAGTAATCATGTCAGTTCTGGACTTAGGTAACTTGCTGATATGGAAGGGAAGCTTACTTTCTTCCTCATCCTTCCTCAGCAAGGGTAGTACAATCTTATTTGAGCCCCCCAAACCTGTGAGACAGAGTAGATGGGTGAAATGTTTTCCCAATTCAGAATAATCAATACAACTTTCTAACAGCTGCCTGAACCATGGCAATGAATTAGTAAGCAAGATCAGGCTTCTACCCAGGGGAAAGAGGATGATTTTGACCTTGTGATTTGGGAGATGGTGCCTCTTGTAATTTTTGATAACCTGTGTTTCACATTGCCATGCATTTCAAAATCTAATTAAGTAGTTTTAATCTTGTAACAATGTGAAGTCTAAGTGATTTATTACCATCTCTTGGATCTAAGCAGAGGGAATTGCCAATAGATTGGGGCAAAACTATACAATGTAGAGTAATGTGAGCCTGTGTCCCAATTCAAGTTCTTAGAGAGCAAAAGGAGGGTAAGACCCTTTCACTTACCTATTATGCTTCTTTAAATGCCTGAAATTCAGTTAAATAAAATCTATGCCGCAGTATTCTTAAGAATGCATTCTTTTTTTTTATTAAAGCTTTTTATTTGTATAACATATGTATAGGTAGTTCCCTAACATTGATCTTTACAAAGCTTTCCATTACAAATTTTACCCCCAGTCCCCTCCCCTCCCCTAGATGGCAGGAAGTCCACTACATGTTGAATATGCTTGAGAAGTTATGCAAGAAAAATCCTATCTACAAGAAAAAGAAAGAATCAGAGAAAGGCAACACAATGCAAGCAAATGTCAATAGAGATCATGAAAATGTTACATTGTGGTCCACATTTCACATCCCTCTCTCTGGGTGTATATGGTTTTCTTCAGTGAACAATTGGAACTGGATTGAGACAATTCTTTGTTGCAGAGAGCCATGTCCATCAGAATTGATCATCATGTAATACTGTTGTTGCTGTGTATGATGATCTCAGAATGCATTCTTTAGGACAAGAATATCATTAAGCCATCATCTGAAATCTCTCTTTCCTTTCACTTCTGAACTTCTAAAAAAGCTTCCCCCTTCTATTTTATCCCATACAAAGCTTGTTTTTTTTTTGTTGTTGTTGTTTGTTTGTTTTTTGTTTTTGTTACATGGTGGTTTGTACACTGCCTTGTCTATTAGAGTGTAAATTTCCTGAGAATAAGGATCTTCTTTTATCTTTCTTGTTCTCCCCGGTGTTCAGGACAGTGCCTGGCACATAGGGGGTGCTTAATAAATGTTTATTGACTGACTGGTCACTTTATAGTTACTGCTGTGATTTCCTGATCTAATAAAAGTTTATTGGTTTGAACTGATGATTCCTCATCATCAATTCTCATAAGATGCACTTAGGAAAGTTTGTGATATCTGAGTCTCTCAAAAGGAAACATATGGAGCTCACAAGAAGACAAGTAAGCAAGACAACTTTATTGAGGGGAGATACTAGAGATACACATAAAATGAAGAGCAGACAGGGAGAGTCATTGAAATAGATCCAGTTAATTGGACACTCCATCTAGGTCCCAGATAGAATAGTGTACCCATTCCCCAACTGGAAAGTTTTGTGAGTTTTTATAGAGTTTCTTATGAGTCTAGTTGGATAAAGTATTTGGGAGAGGTAGCAGAGACTTGGGATGTAGGTCAAAATTCAAGTGTAGTAGTGCTTACTCATGCAAGAGCATGGATTCAGGGGGAAATTGAGGCTAGTTGAAATTCAAACCCCCAATTGGTGGGAAAATGGGGCTCTGACTAATTCTGAAAGTCTTACTCTGACAGGATGATTAATGATTTTTGTGAGTACATATATAAAGGAAATGTATTTCCTATTTCTTCTATGATCTTTAGTTCCACAGCACATGATCTTAAACCCAACATGTCTGGAACAACACTTATTATCTACCCCTCTCTAAAATTTCTTTATTTCTGTCTATGATTCCATCATTCCTTCAATAATTCTAGGCCTCAAACTTCAGAGATATTTTTAATTCTCCTCTCTCCTTAATTTCTTGTTAGTGCTAAATCTTCTTTATTTTCCCTCTATTAGCTTGTGTTTACTCTTTTTGGAGCTTTCCAGTCTCAATCCTGTCAAGTAAACAGCTCATCTCTGGATTACTCTTCTTCCTTATTTTTATTGTAATTAGAATCACTGATTTCTGTCAAGATTCAGCTCATGCAGTCTTCTATAGAAGATCTTTCCTGATGCCTTTCCCTTCCACCCAACTGCAAGATTATTCCATTTATTCTATTTGTATCCTGCAAGTATCATCCATCCATCCATCCATCTATCCATCTATCATCTATCTAACTATATCAATAGATACACACACACACACACACACACACACACACACACACACACACACACA
>JAJPUD010004149.1:30234-71350 GCA_023553655.1 Myrmecobius fasciatus | reverse complement strand
TATATATATATATATATATATATATATATATATATATATATATATATGGAGAGAGAGAGAGAGAGAGAGCACTCTGGATATAGATATATGCTCCCTACCCCCTGGCCAGCACCATGTAAGCTCCTTGAGAGAAGGGGCTGTTTTTCTTTTTCATTGTATTCTTAGTACTTATAGCAGTGGTATTCATGTTAAATATAAAATAAAAATCAAAAAATATAAATCTAAAATACAGAATAAATACTGTACTGATTGATTTCTATTTAGTGTCAATATCCTTCTTTCTTTTAAGCATCTTGTCAGATATTTCTCCATTCTGAAGTCATCCATGATTACAATTTTTTTGAAGACATTTGACATTTCCCATGTTTGACCTTGTTTTTGTACTAATTCATAAACTCAGGAATGTGAAAAAGGAGTATGACCAGGATGTATATTGTCATTTATTTAATTTATATGTTATACTCCATTATGTAAAATGTTAGACTGACTGAATCAAAAGTTGGAATTAAAGTTGCCAGCAGAAATATTAATAATCTCTGATATGCAGATGAGAACACTATGATGGCAGAAAGTAAAGAAAAATTTAAAAGACTCTTGATGAGGGTGAAAGAGAAGAGTGTAAAACCTGGCTTGAAGCTTAACAATAAAATAAAAACCAAGATCATGACAATTGATCCCATAACTGTCTGGCAAATAGAGGAAGAAGAAATGGAAACATTGTCAGATATTATATTCTTGGGCTCAAAGATACTGCAGATGGTAACTGTAGTCATGAAGTTAATAGATACATACTATGGCACATCTAGATAGCATACTAAAAAGAAAAGATAATCACATTTCTGACAAAAGTCAAAATAGTCAAAGTTAAAGCTTCTTTTGGTAGAAATATATAACTGTAAGAGCTGAACTATAAAGAAATCTTGAGTGCTGAAGAATTGGTGCTTTTGAATTGTAGTGCTGGATACTTTTGAGAGTTCCTTGGACAGCAAGGAGATCAAATCAGTCAATACATTAATCTAGACTATTCATTGGAAGATCAGATACTGAAACTGAAACTTGGCCACATAATGAAAAGATGGAACTCATTGGAAAAGACTGATGTTGGGAAATATTGAAGACAAAAGGAGATGGTAAAGGATGAAATGGATAAATATGGATGCAATGAAAATGAGATTAGAAAGACTTTGGGAGATAGTAGAGGAAAGAAGAGCCTGATGTGCGATGGAAGAGTCAAATATGACTGAACAATAATGACAAATGAAACACCATTAGGCATGTTATGTGAATTTCAATCAATTCAATATATCTGATGCAACGCAGTAGCACAATAGATAGCTAGACCTGAAGTCAGAAAGATCTAAATTCAAATTCTGCTTTATATTCTTACTAGTTTTGTGATTCTGGGCAAGTCATTTAATCTCTTTCAGCCTCAGTGTTCTCATGTATAAACAGTTGAACTCAATCGTCTCTAAAAATCCCTTCCAGTGCTTATCCACGACCATCTGACTTCTATTACATCTTCTACTATCCTTCAAGGACCATATGTCTATGGCTAAAATACATTACCACTAGATGGCAAGCATGCATCTTCTCATTAATTAAAACATATGAATTTGTTGAATTGATCAACCAAGTAATATTTTTGAAAGGAATCCATCTTTTAAAAATTACCTAAATATAAATGTATAAGTTGTACAAATAATTATAAATACTATAAGAAACAGATAAATCTCCTGGAGTAAAGTCTAAATAAGAGCAACTAACTTTTTGATCCTCTTTGAATATTTCTTGATATCCTCTTAGAATTTGGAGAATCATGACAGTGAATAAGGGCAAAGGATTTGAATGAAGAGACTGCTATTTGAATCCTGTTTCACACATTTCCTAGTCACATGGTCAAAGGCAACTAACTCAATCTTTCAGTGTATTAGATCCTAAATCTGCAAAATGGAAATATTAATACAATGATTTTAAGTTACAGAACAGAGAGCATTAAAATTATTAAATTAAATTAAAAATTAAAATTATTAAAATTCCCATTTCCTGTGACATCAAAGGATAAATGCTATGAATAGGTCCCCATCTCCCATCTATATAAAAGCAAATTATTATCGTCATTGTTCTGCTCAGAAATGAGCATTTCTATGGAATAGAAATATTCCATACTCTTCTGGTATCACTTCTTGTACCTGGTGTCATAGATGCAGTAGAGGCAAATTCACCAAAATTGGCTACATTAAAGCCCAACTTTCAAAGAATTAACTACATGTTTGGTATATAAATGGGTAAAAATAGGGGTACCATTTTGATACCTCTTTCAGCCTGCCCTTTTAAATGAAATGAAGTGAAATTTTATATAAAATATGGCAGGACAACAGAAGACTCATTTCTATTCAGACCTCCCCCTTGCCCTAAATACTTTCTCACTCTTCCTCTTCCTCTCCTTTTCCCTCATCTTCCCATGTTCTTCTTCTTTTCCCCCTCCTCTTTGTTTTTCCTCTTTTCTCTCTGTCTCTCTGTGTCTCTGTCAGTTTAACTGTCTGTGTGTCTCTGTTTCTGTGTCTCTTTCTGTGTCTTTTTGTCTTTATCTCTCTGTCTCTGTCACTTTTCTCATCTCCCCATTTTTGTTCCTATGACTCCTTTTTAAATGAAAGAGAGAGATCAGGACATGGAAATCTGGTCTTCCCTCCCTTTTAGCTCATGATTTTTCCTTTCATTTATGTTGAGTATCATTTATGTATCTTGTCTGGTAGGATAGGTGACCCAAGAGTTAGCCTAATTCTTACATAAAAAGTATGGTAAGTCACCTCTTTTCCCATAAGATACTATAATTGTAGATTGTTACAGAAATTATCCTAATGAATGAGGAAACCAAATTATCACTCTTTGCAGATGACATGATGGTACACTTAGAGAACCCTAGAGACTCGACTAAAAAATTACTAGAAACAATTCACAACTTTAGCAAAGTTGCAGGATAAAAAATAAATGCACATAAATCATCAGCATTTTTGTATATTACCAACAAAGTTCAGCAGCAAGAGATACAAAAACAAATTCCATTCAAAATAACTGTTGATAGTATAAAATATTTGGAAATCTATCTGCCAAAGAAAAGTCAGGAACTATACGAACTAAACTATAAAACACTTTCCACACAAATAAAGACAGACCTGGTCAATTGGAAAAACATAAAGTGCTCATGGGTAGGCCGAGCAAATATAATAAAAATGACAATATTACCCAAACTAATTTACTTATTTAGTGTTATACCAATCAAACTCCCAAGAAATTATTTTACAGATCTAGAAAAAATAGTAGCAAAATTCATTTGGAAGAACAAAAGACCAAGAATTCCAAGGGAATTAATGAAAAAAAAAGGCTGATGAAGGTGGCCTTGATGTACCAGTTCTAAAACTACATTATAAAGTAGCGGTCATCAAAACCATTTGGTACTGGCTAAGAAATAAAGTAGTCGATCAGTGGCATAGGATAGGATCACAGGACAAACTAGGCAATAACTATAGCAATCCAATGTTTGATAAACCCAAAGACCCCAGCTTCTGGGATAAGTACTCATTATTTGACAGAAACTGCTGGGACAATTGGAAACTAGTGTGGAAGAAATTAGGGCTTGACCCACACCTAACACCACATGCCAAGATAAGATCTAAATGGGTTCATGATTTGGATATAAAGAGTGATATTATAAGTAAATTAGAGGAGCATAGTATAGTTTACCTCTCAGACCTGTGAAGATGGAATAAATTTATGTCCAAAGAAGATCTGGAACTCTTAATTGAACACCAGATGAATAATTTTGACTATATTAAGTTAAAAAGTTTTTGTACAAACAAAACTAATGCAGACAAGATTAGGAGGGAAGCAATAAATTGGGAAATCATCTTTACATTTAAGGGTTCTGATAAAGGCCTCATTTCTAAAATATATAGAGAATTGTCTCATATTTATACAAATTTAAGCCATTGTCCAATCGATAAATGGTCAAAGGATATGAACAGACAATTTTCAGATGATGAAATTAAAACTATTTCTAGTCATATGAAAAGGTGCTCCAAATCACTATTGATCAGAGAAATGCAAATTAAGACAACTCTCAGGTACCACTACACACCTGGCAGATTGGCTAAAATGACAGGAAATGATACAGAAGAATGTTGGCAGGGATGTGGGAAGGCTGGGACACTGATACATTGTTGGTGGAACTGTGAATGGATCCAGCCATTCTGGAGAGCAATTTGGAACTATGCTCAAAAATTAATCAAACTGTGCATACCCTTTGACCCAGCAGTGTTTCTATTGGGCTTATATCCCAAAGAGATCTTAGAGGAGGGAAAGAGACCCACATGTGCAAGAATGTTTGTGGCAGCCCTTTTTGTAGTGGCTAGAAACTGGAAACTGAATGGATGCCCATCAATTGGAGAATGGCTGAATAAATTATGGTATATGAATGTTATGGAATATTATTGTTCTGTGAGAAATGACCAGGAGGATGATTTCAGAGAGGCCTGGAGAGATTTGCATGGACTGATGCTGAGTGAAATGAGCAGAACCAGGAGATCATTATACACAGCAACAACAATATTACATGATGATCAATTCTGATGGACATGGCTCTCTTCAACAATGAAATGTTTCAAACCACTTCCAATTGTTCAGTGAAGAAAGCCATACACACCCAGAGAGAGGGATATGAAATCTGGACCACAACATAACATTTTCATGCTCTCTATTGATGTCTGCTTGCATTGTGTTTCCTTTCTCTGATTTTTTTCTTGTAGATATGATTTTTCTTGCACAACAATGATAAGTGTGGAAATATGTATACATATATTCAGTTTATCAAGTATTTTAACATAATTAACGTGTAGTGGATTTCCTGCCATCTGGGGCAGGGGTAGGGACTAGGGGGGAAAAATTTATGATGGAGAGCTTTGTAAAGGGTCAAAGTCAAAAAATTACCCCTACATATGTTTTGCAAATAAAAAGCTTTATTAAAAAAAAGAAATTATCCTAAGGATAACAAGTGCAAGACTCCCCTCCCCCTTAGCTTATGTTCTTATATACTAGTTTAATTCTTGTTTTTTTTTTCTTCTATTTCAGCTCAACTCAAAAAGTATTTAAATGCTAACACATACATGGTAGCATGAAAAGAGCACTGGATTTGAAGTGAGAGGACTTTGACTCCAATACAAACTATGTTTGGGAACACATCAAGACAAAATAGAAAACCTGTTTTGGAGCTGGAAGACCTGAGTTAAAATTGTTTGACACATATTGTCAAATCACTCAGCCTCTCATTGCAGTAGGCATCTCTGAAATATTAAGTTGCAGAAAATGTATGGATCTGCATTGATAGAGGGAATTTTTTATCTAAGAGATTCTTATACTAATAGGACAAGTCACTATTCTCATATTACTTACTTATTTTTGTACTTTGATGGATTTAGAATTTAATCTGTGTGTTTGACTCCTTTGCCAATGCAAATCACAACCATTCCATGCCTTTTCAATCTACAGAAATCTTATTTATATCTTTCAAGAAAATCTCCAAAGAAGATACAAATGACATTTTGGAGCCCTATCTGTTGTTTGACATAATTCACTGTTCTTTCTCTGCCAGTCTGATTTCTCTCTTGTAACTTAAGATCATAGATTTAGAACTACAATCAATAAGCATTTATTATGTTTCTTTGAGACACTGTAAAAGTGTGTTCACTTGTGGCAGCTAGGTGGTATAGTGGATAGAGCACCAGCTTTGGAGTCAGCAAGACCTGAGTTCGAATCTAATCTCAGACACTTAATATTTCCTAGCTATGTGAACCTGGGCAAGTCACTGAACCCCAATTGTCTCAACAAAAATCCCCCCAAAAAGTGTGTTCAGTTGCTTTTCCAAACATACATCACCTCTATAATTCAATTCTTTATGTCATTCTTTTTTTAATGCCATTCTTTACATGCAAATCATCATTGATATAATGTTAAATTATACTCCCGTACCCCTTCTATTTCATCCTCCTTTGGGTTGCTTATAATTTTAAATCTTTCATGGTCATGACCTTGATTAATGACAATGAGGATAATATTGATATTAAAGGTGTGAGACTTTTAAGCAACAATAAGCTTAGGACCTTTCAAAAATATTTTGCAAGTGTTTTCTAGATTGATTTTAGTCTTCTAAATTCTGGACAAGACTCAACAGTTTTCTGCCGTGACCATTTAAACCAAGACAGATCATTCTAAGATCGCATGTATATGAAATTAAAAGGAAGCTACTAAGTAGGCATGAAATAAAACAGATCTCATTTGCAAATACTGTATTTGATATTGCAAATAATAAAAGAATAATTCAATGGGATGCCCATTCAATTCTATTCTTTGCTATTCTCTACAATACTTTTCTGGAATAGTAATCATGATGTATATAGGTGATAAAAATTAATGAGGAAAATTTGACACTCTTCATCTTTTTACAATGGAACTTCAAAGCAGATATGTGCAAAGTCCTACTTTATGATGTTGTATATAGACACAGCCTATTAGGCAAATAAACTTTATCTCCTTATCTTACTTTTTTCTTTTTGTTTCTCTATAGTTTATTTTCCATCTTTATTCTTCATAATTTATTTTCACAGAAATGTCAGCATTCCAAACTTGTAAATTTCCCCTCCCTATTGAAGAATACTAATAAATTCTAACAACATGAAACAGCTCTTAACTGGTAGCAGAGAGCAGCCAAGAATCTAATTTAGTTACTTGGGATTTGACAATGAAACCTTTTGGTAAATTCTCTTCTCAAGTCATCAGAAAGCTTGATTTGGTTATTGACTAGGAGAATCTGCAGAGGATTCCAAATTCATAGTTATTAAAAACTAATGATATTTTATAGAGTGTTTCTCCCAAATGGAAGTGTAACAAACTGATGAAAGGGAGTATTTTTCACTTTCTCCATTTTGTAATTTCTTTTCTCTTTCTCTCTGCTTCTTTGCATTAATATCTGTACTCTTATCCAGTGACAACTAACATCTTTTCTGTTCACTCACTATCTTTTTTATTCTTCTCTACCTTTCTCCTGACTTTTTTCTTTTTCATTCTTTATGGATGTATACACACAAAGGTACAGACTGGCAAAAGACACATAAACTTTCTTCCTTGATCTTCCTACAATCTTGAGGGCATTAAAAATGACTAAATTTCTTAATAACAATGCATATCATTTTCCTGCCCACAGACCAAATTGCTTTCCTCTCATTGGAATGTCTGAACCTTGCCTATTAAAAATAAGAAAAGAAACCATAATTTAAAGCAAAATCATCATAATAGATATCATGTATCCTCTGTTTTTCTCCTCAACTTCAATGGTGCCTAACAATTATTCTGATCTTTAGGATGGTGTGTGTGTGTGTGTGTGTGTGTGTGTGTGTGTGTGTGTGTGAAATGACTCCCTCCCCCCCACTATGGACTTTGGATCTGTTCATATTCATGACTTTGTCCCACATTAACTGCCTATTCAAAGTATTTTAAACCAACCTTACAAATAGCTTAGCTATTCAAAATGCACTCAGCTAAGGAGATGAATGTTTTATTCAAATCAAGTAACAAGAAATGCAGATTTAATTAAGCTCATTACTTTTCTATTGCATGACAGAAAGATGGGCAGATAAAAATTATTGATTAATAAGATTTTCATAGCTCTTTGAAAGGCTTATCTCAACCCATTTAATATTTAGTAGTATCATATAATTTGTTCCCATTTTACCTTTGCAAAGTACAAATTCAGGTCTAGTCATATAAGTTCAAAAATTATTTGAAGGATACTGGGCATATTTCTTTGTTCAAAAATGTGTCCCATACCCCACGACCCAGTATTGGAATTGCAACATTAGAGAGAAATTCTTATATTTCTTGAAAATTTTCTGGCCTTTAAAATTCCTCCAAGTACACAAACATCATAGAAGTCTAAAACCATAAACTGTTGTTCAATCTCTAAAATTCTATGATGCTACAAAAAATAAGGGATTAGTGTAATAGACAGAAAAGCTTTTTGGTGAGGGGACATAAAGGAGATATTTGGGAGCAAAGGGAATCTGGGATTGGGATGATTGAAAGAACTAAAAGAAGCTGGGCCCCTAGTGACAGAGTTATAGGATCTATGTTCAAATGCAGTTTGATGCAAAGTCTTTGTGTAATCCTGAGCAAGTCACTTAACCTTGGGCCTCATTTGCCTCATCTATAAAAGAGAAAGTTTGTAATAGATCGCC
Source organism: Myrmecobius fasciatus (assembly GCA_023553655.1). Classification (NCBI taxonomy): domain Eukaryota; kingdom Metazoa; phylum Chordata; class Mammalia; order Dasyuromorphia; family Myrmecobiidae; genus Myrmecobius; species Myrmecobius fasciatus. The sequence continues at coordinate 63,068 of JAJPUD010004149.1, read as the reverse complement.
TTTACTTTCTCTTCCAACTCTAAATCTCTGATAATATGTTCTCTTCTGATTTTGATTAAGGTTGGCTCTATGCAACTACTAAAATGACTGTTTGTATGAATTGAGTCACAGAATAGTTGGAGTTGGTCTCTGGCAATCAGAATCATAGTTTTTGGGTTTCTTCCATGAGTTTTCTCCAAACACTGGAATGAGATATAATTCAAAAATACTGTGGTTTGAAATAATTTGGTTTTCCCTTTTCTAAAGATAAACCTTTTCTTCCTATGTGATCCCTGATAATATTAAGCCCATTTGCCCTATTTCTATTTTCTTTTTCTTTTTAGAAAACAAACTAAATTTGACAATATTTCTGTGGGAAAGAAAAAAACAATTTCCTATCTTCTCTGTACTTTTTTCTGTCATTATTGCTAACATAAAATAAAGATAGGCTAATTTAATTTTAAATACAGCTGTTTCATTTTTCCTGAATAAAACAAACTTCAATATTCTCTCTCACAAACACTATGGATATTATTTTATTGTATTTGTAAGAGGGAAGGGAATCTTGGTGAATTGACAGTTAACTGGGATTTTAAAAAGTCAGTGAGAGGAAGTAGGAGAAAATTACATTTAAACTGCATTTACTAGAGAAAATAGGCTGAGGGTTTAACTATCATTTATGAAAAGTATGTGAGGATTAAGAGACAGTTTAGCCGATATTCTTGGGACAGAATAGGACTAAAGAAGTTAAATGTCATCTGTTAAGAGGCTGTGAGAGGACTATAAGAGTCCACTGTCATCTGTGAGAAAACTACATTTAACCTTTACTTTGTGAAGAGACATTTTGAAGAGAATTCTCCTGAATTACCATCCTAAGAATACTATATATTTCCAGAGTGAGGAAAAGTCATTGTCAGTATTGATGGGAAATATTTCATTATGCTCCTGCCCATGATGGCATGTGTCTGTAATCCCAGATACCAGGAAGATTGAAGCTAGAAGATCTTTTGAATTTAGGAATTTTGAGCTACAGTTATGCTCTGCAGATCATGTGTCTGTACTTAGAGTACCATTAGTGGAAGGAATTAATAAGGAAATGAGCCAATAGTGAACAAAGAAAAGTTGATATGGCTTGTCACTTAGTTTATGCACAGTATAGCATACAAAGACCTTACCTAGGTTAAACTTGGAGATCTCATTCATAAACTTGTTCTGCCCATTTGAATTATTAGGCTGAACTCTTTTGAATAATCATGGCTCCTACTGAAGAATCTCTATAATTCTATGAGACTCAACATATTTAGAGCAATATTACCTGCAAAGAGGAGTTCCTTTAATACTTCACCAATTGTAGAGAATCTCTCTTTGATTTGGATCTTTTGCCAGATATTTTTTTATAACAATGATGCTCATGAACATGAACATTCTATGTGTGTATGTGTATAAATAGATAGATATATGTGCCTTTAATATTTCTTCTACTCAAAATTCTATGATGTATTATATATATATGAGATATATACATATATGTATGTATTATGTATGTTATGTCATAATGTATTTATATATGTTATATATGTCATATATATATATACACACCTTATATATTTAGAGTAGAAGAAATATTAAAGATGCTCAAAACTTTGACCATAGATCTATACCTTGAAAGGATCTCAGAGGCTATTTAATACAATCCCTTCATTTTACATGTGAGGAACTAAGACCCATGAAGAATAAGTTACTTGGCAAAAGTCATAAGGAAAATTAGTAGAAGAGCTAGAATTTGAATATTCTTCATATCAATTAATTGGTAAACATCTATTCAGTGTCTGCTGTGTGCTAGGTACTGTGATAAGTGCTAGGGATATGAAAAAAGACAAAAATACAAAAAACAGCCCCTGCCCTCAAGGAACTCACAAACTAATGGAGAAAAAGCATGTGAACAATTGTGTACAAACAAGCTATGTAAAGGACAAATAGGAAATGATTAACTGAGGAAAGGCAGTATAATCAAGAAGAGATGGGAAAGGCTTTCTGTAATGGATGATGTTTTAATTGGAGCTTAAAAGAAGCCCAGGAAATCCATAGACAGGGCTGAGAAGAAGAGCATTCCACGGATAGAAGTCAGTCAGAGAAATTACATGGAGCTACACTACTGTGCCTCCATGTTCTAGGTCTCATTTTAAAAAGGCTTTATTTTTAATTTATGAAATCACAATGCATTTCTATAATGTAGTAGAATGATAAAAAAGGTGATTCCACATAAAACTACAACTCTATTATATACAACTTGCTATTCCTTTTAAATATATAACAAAGTTATCAGGTAAGTTTTTCCTTTTTTTTTCTACCCACCCCTAGACTAGAGATGGTTATCTCTGGATACAAATATGTATATATGTATATATATATGCATATATATAATCATTCTATACATACTTGTATTTAGTGCAGATAGCATCTTCCTTCATATGCCCTTTGTAGTTAATTTAGATGTTTATAATAGTGAAAATAACTTAGTTACTCAAAGTTGTTTTTAAAATGATATTGCTAAACTATCTCTTAATGATATATTATTTCCTAAGATAATATTATATAGTTTCATGTGCAATCATGTTCTCTTGGTTCTTATTTTGTTCTTCATTGCTTTGTGGAAATCTATTCATATTTTTCTACAATCAATGAGCTCTTCTTTTCTTATGGTATAGTAGTATTCCATCATTCCATTCCATATATCACAATTTGTTCAACCATTCCTTAATTGATGGGCATCCCTGCAGTTTCTATTTCTTTGCACCAAAAAGATGACTGCTTTAAATATTTCAGAACACACATGTTCTTTTTCCTTTTTCCCTAATCATTTTTGCATCACTTGATGTTAAAAAGCAATTCTCTGTCCTTCAATTCTCAAGGAATTTTATATAATGTTAACTTATGTCTAAGAGGATCCTTGTTTGAGAAGAACATATTTAAGACTCTGGCACAAAACTGACAAATAATATTCAGATCACAACATTCAGATGCACAGATATTCTACCCCATGATATAGTTCATCATTACATATGTGTATTGTCTATTGATCAGGCACTGTTGATGTAAAAATGAATTTAGTTCTAGAATTTGCATAGAAGAAAAGTAACAGAGTAGATTGTACTTAGGAAATTACATAGGGTTTTTGACAGTCTAAAGGTGCTTCCCCAATGCAAAAACTTATCTTTTCTACATAAACATTCTTCTTGTGATGCTCTGTGGTTCTGAATCATGGAATGCCTCTTTCTCCAAGCATCCAAGTTATAGTTGCCTTAATGGACCATGGAGAACACATGGTATATACAAGTAAACAACAGCATATTTCCAATAATAACTTTCTTTCAAGAATGGGAACAAGGCTTATCATTGGAGAAATGTATGACAGAGGAAAAAGGATAACCATTTGGCACCACTCCACTACTCACAATCATTCAGTGATTCTCTATAGCTGAAAGGAAAGGTTTTCCTAACCCAGAGTCCATCAACCCTCACAAAATCCATAGGCAGAGTTCAGGAGGCTTGTGAACTTGGATGATAAAAAATACATGTTTTGAAAATATAAATAGAGTATAGACAGCAATCCATCGATGGTTTTTGAGCAAGTTAGTGACTTAGATAAAATTATTTTAGCAGCTGTGTAAACCATGGGTTGAATTCAAAGAGGTAAAAGGGATTAGATTCTGATAAATGGTACCACAAAGTTTCAAACCCAGGCATATATTCCTATATTTATTTTCCTACATCTCTGACATAAAAGCTGTACAAACTCAAGATTCTCCTTTCTACTTGTTTTGACATTATTAGGGAAATATTAAAAAAAATCTTTCACTTGGTATGAATGTAGCATGAAGGATATAGGGAAAAGGGGACAATGTAAAATGTTTTATTCCAAACACTCAAGACTTAGGAATTGGACTTGACAAGTCAGGAATCCTCAGGTAGGAGGGAGGGAGCCTTTGTGAGGTCTAATAATATAGCTTCTCCCCCATGAATACCAGTGATGATTTTCCACATAGTACAACTTGATATGGTGCTTAACTCCTTCAGATAAAACAATGAAGACATTTTAGGGTGTCAAAGAATATCTAGTTTAAAAAGTAAGAAGAACATAACAGAAGAAAAAGAAAGGGAAAGATGCAAGTTTGCCATCCATGAGAAGACCATATAGAATTAATTTGGAGAGGGGTCTACTGAAAGATTACTGCATACTAGAAGGAGCTGCCTCTATGCTCAACTTTTGCCAAGATAGATAAGGTAGTCAATTCCTTCCTCCTCTCACACCAGGAATCTAGGCTTATATGGCTAAGGTCCAATTCTCAGGGTATTGATTATTACTAAGGAGCTATATTGCCTGAAGAGGAGATAGGACAGTCACACAGTCAGAGAAATAGATAACTGATGGACAGCCTATGTGCTTAAATGGTCATAAGACAATGTCAAGAAATTTAGGTGAAAGCCTACAATACTTTGGGTAGAACGCTTCATTTATTCATTCATCGAATAAGCATTTATAATGTATTTGTGTCAGGTTCTGTGTTAGATGCTATGACAAAGGCAAAAATGGAATTGCTCCTCCTTCAAGGAGCATGACTTCTAAATAATTTCCAAGAGCACATGATCATATCATAAGATAACTTTCAAAGACCAATTGATCTGCTCTCTATGTATACAGAAGCACGGTGTTTAGAAATTATGTAGCCACTCAAAGAGCTAAGTGGCATAATAGATAGAATATTGATCTTAGAATTAGGAAGATCCATCTGCCCAAGTTCAAATCTGCCCTCAGACACCATCTGGTGACATTGGACAAGCCACTTAATTCTGTTTCAACTCCTCATCTGTAAAATGAGCTGGAGAAGGAAATGGCAAATCACTCCAATATTTTTGCCAAGAAAACCCCAAAGGGAATCATGAAGAGTTTAAATACAATTCAACAACAAATCATAAGTCCTAGCTAAAGAATAAAATTGTTTATTTGCTCTCAGACTATGTGATATTGAGCAAATTATTTAGCCTGAGCCTTAATTTCTACCTAACTGTAGAATGAAAGAGTTAAATTAGATCTTTTTTAGATCTACTCTGATTCCCCTTAGTAATTTTTGGGGTTTTGTTTCTTATGATGTTTGCATAACAATGAAGGCCATAAAAAGGACATGCTCTCAATGGCATTACCAAATGATTTTCTAATTATTATTCAACATTAAGACATAGAAAAGAATGAATTCTTATTTTTTTTCTTTTTTCTTTTTTCAATCCTAGGTTCTAAGCACAGTGCTTGGCACATAATAGCTGTGATGAAAATATTTCGTGATTAAACTATGATTCCTTTTTTATGCTATACTAAGCTACTAGAATATTATAACAACATTATCATTTTTAAATGTATCCATTTTAAAATGGAATTTAATCAAAATATACCTCATACCATCAAATGAAGACATCATAAACAACACATTTTCTGTTTGAAGTTTCTATTTTAAAAGCCTTGAAATAAAAAAAAGAAAAAGAAATGACTGTCTTTAATTAGAGTTCAATTTATTTGCACTTTTAAAACATGAAAGTTTAGTGAAATCCTGTCTTTTTAATTTTGCCAGTGTTTTAAAATTCACATAGTGTCTTGTCTTTACGTTCATATAATGCTTTAAAGACTGAGTGTCCTGCTGTGTTGGTATCACTTCTATTCATTAAAAGAATTATCTTGAACAAAGAGCTGACTCCTTGAGATGCATTTGCTGTTGTGTTTGCCTAAATAGATGTCTAATTATATCAGGGAAAGAAATTTAAATTTTCCTGACTTAGCAGAAGATACTTTGGTATTATATAATAGGAAATTCAAAAAAATGGCACTTTACTATTTGGATGTTAGAAGTACTATGTTTGCTCCAGAAAGCTCCAACACACACACACACACACACACACACACACACACACACACGCACATGCACATTCACATACACACATAAATGTGCATGTGAACATAAGGATACACTTGTATATACATACCTATATACATATACACAATGTGTGTATATGTATATAGGTATGTATATTCGTTCACATATACACATCATATTTATATGTAAGGATAGCCATCTCTAACTTGAGGTGAAGAATGAAAAAAGCAAAAAAAAAAAAAAGCAAAAAAAAAGCAATTTACATGGTAATTTTATTTAAAAGGAATAATAAGCAGTATATAATAGATTTGTAGTTTCATGTGCAATCATCATTTTTATTATGCTATGTTATAGAAATGATTGTTTTATTTCATAGATTAAAAATTAAAAATAAAAAAAGCACTTTAGATTTTATGAAACTGAAACTTTAGATCTTTGAAGTTACTATTCAGAAATGTCAGACTTAGCTAATAATATTCAAAATGGTCTGCATTTTATGACTTAGAGGTACTTGGCTTTTTATTGTTTCAGACTGAATTGTATGCCTAAGGTGGGGGGAAGTGAGGGAGGAAAAATTTGGAACACAAGGTTTTGCAAGGATGAATGATAAAAACTTTGCATATATTTTGAAAATAAAAAACAAAAAAATTAAATAAGCAATAATAAAAATAAGTAGCTCATATTCTAATATGGGAAACAAGACATACTCATTTAAGCTAAACAAAAACATTATAAAAAGAACATGGAAAAATCTATAATGTAATTAAATACAAGATATTTTAAGAAGAGAGGGTATTGGCAGTTGGGGGGAATCAGGAAAGGCTTCACATAGATGACAGTGCCTAAGGAGGGCAAATGACAAAGTTCACAAGTCCTTGGACTATATCAATTCACTAAATAATAGTGTCAGGGATATCCAAAGTCTAGAGTCAGGACATATGAGAAAGGCTGAAGGATCTTTTGATGCAGCAGCAGGGCAGATGGTAAGGCCCTGTGATCCTCCACTTCATGAGAAGAAAGAAGACAATTCCTGATGTCCATTTCATATAAGCCATATAAGCAGACAAAAGACCCATGTCAAAGTCAAAACTGAAATACTCCCTGCCTTCAACTAGCTTATAGTCTGTAGGTCCAAGTTTCTATAACCAGTAAGGGTGAGAAAAAATCTTTTACTTGGCTGATTCCAAATCTATCATCATCCACTGTGTCATTCTACTTCAAAGAGAGTAAACAGAAAATAGTCTTTGCAGTTAGTGGAAAAAGTAGGTTCAAAACCTTCCTCTTGATCCATACTTCTTATGTGATAATAATAGAAAAATCATTTGAACTTTCAGAGTCCCAGGTATTTTTTCAAGATTATACATTATGGAGGAGTTGCTGATCTGCAACATAGAGGGTATTCCTACACATTTCCTCCTTGCAGAGATAGGATAATACCACATACAAAACCTTTTGTTGTACTGGTTTTGTTATTTAGTCATTTAGTTGTGTCTGACTCTTTGTGACTTTTGGACCATGCTGTCCTAAGGTTTTCTTGGCAAAAATACTTGAGTGATATGTTATTTCCTTCTCCAGTTCATTTTTTATTTTTATTTTTAAAGCTTTTTATTTGCATAACATATGTATGGGTAGTTCTTCAACACTGATCCTTACAAAGCTTTCCTTTACAAATTTCCCCCCTAATCCCCTCCTCTCCCCTACATGGCAGGAAGTCCACTACATGTTAATTATATTAAAATACTTGACAAGTTGGATATATGTATACATATTTCCATACTTATCTTGCTGTGCAAGAACAATCGTATCTACATGAACAAAAAAAATCAGAAAAAGGAAACACAACGCAAGCAAACATCAATCGAGAGCATGAAAATGTTATGTTGTGGTCCACATTTTGTATCCCTCTTTCTGAGTGTACATGGCTTTCTTCACTGAACAATTGGAATTGGTTTGAAACATTTCATTGTTGAAGAGAGCCATCTCCAGTTCATTTTACAGAAAAGGAAGCTGAGTCAAATAGCTTATGTGACTTACTCAGCATCACATAACTAGGAAGTATCTGAGGCCAGATTTGTATTCAGGTCTTTCTGACTCCAGTCCCATCTTCCTATCCATGAAGCTATCCAGCTGTCTTCTTATAAAGAAATCTTGATAATTTACAAAGCTTCTGATAGTCCTTTCTCAATCTGTTTCCTTTCTGACTTCTTTTCAATCTCTGACTCTGTTGATCACCTTTTTCTCCTTAGTACTACCTTCTTTCTCCAGGTTTTAATCAAAATTCACTCTCCTGGTTATCCTGCTTGTCTGACTGAGCTTCTGTCTTTGTTGGATCTTCATTCATCATGCTCAATATCCTTGGAAGACCCCCAAGTTTTTGTCCTGGGCTTTCTTCTCTTCTCCCTCTATATCATTTCCTTAAGTGATTTACCCACCGCTGAGGATACAAAGAAATGAAAATACCCTCAAATACAAAATAGAGAGAGTTTATTTTATTAAAGATGTGTATTATATAAAATATATAATGAATTTACATATTATAAAAATATGTAGTGGAAAAGATAGTATATAACAATCATTTATATATGAGACATATACAGGGCAAATTTTGGGGTAAACTCAGAGGGAAGGAAAGAAAGAAAGAATGAAAGGAAAAATGGAAAGAATTATATGAATTGATGCAAAGTGAAGTGAGGCAAATCAGGGGAACTTTGTACAAACTGAAGCAATACTGTAAATTTGTTCAACTATGAAAAGTTTAGTTATTCATCAAGACAATGGTACAAGATAATTCAAAAGGACTTGTGATAAAAAATGATATCTACTTCCTGAAAGAGAACAAATATATTAAATATAATTAAAAACACTGATATGCATGTATTAAGTTTGAATTATATTAATATTAAGTGTTTATTAATGTTTAATGTACATCTTATATAAGGGACTATATATGCACAAAATAACTAATGTAATAAAAGAATGTAATTAATATAGTATGTTAAATATAAAATATATATACAACACACAATTTAATACAAATTTAAAAAGTATTTTAATACTGGCATAGTATACAAGTTTAATTATAAACAATGATAAGAGCCTTCACAAAAGAAGGGGCTGTGTAAGTGCAAAGGAAGGCATATGTACAAGAAATATTGAGAAGATAGAAATGATTTAACTTGGCCACAGAATGGATATTTGAGTCATGTGTGAGGAGTTAACAAATAATGGAGGAGCTTGGGTGAATGGAAAGAATAGTAATACCCTTAATGGTAATTAAAATGTTTGGAAAATGCAAGGATCTTTGAGATCTATAGATGTCTATAGAATTCAAGATTCTAGATATCTATCCAATTCAAATTGTCAAAAAGGCAGCTAGTGATTTGAGACTGCAACTCAGAACTAGTATATAAGAGTGTAATTTGGAATGGAGAATTTGAGAAATGCCAGAGTGTATGCTAGAAACAATACAATATGGAGCTCTTGAAGCTTCATGCACAAAGCAATTATTAACCAGAACTCTAAGAATCTCAATTTGACACTATGTAGAGGATGTATTGGGGAGGAGAACTGCTGAGGACACCAAGGAAGATAGTACAGAGAAAATTAGGACAATGCCTTTTTAAATTCACCAATGTTAATTTTTAAAAAAGGATACTGAGAAGGAAGTCAGATACATAAGGAAAAAGCCAATGAAAAAGTAATGTCTTGGGAATCAAGAAGGAGATATAATCTAATAATATAGAATTCTCCAGAGAGATCACAAAGCATGTGGACTGAATAAAAACCATACGATTTAATAATTAAGAAATTGTTGATAATTTTGAAGAGAATGACTTCAGTAGAATTGGATAAATTGGATTGCATTCAAGAGATTAGCAACTGAGTACGTTGTGAAGGTCAGTCAATAAATATAGATTTTTTTAAAAAGGAATTTGGTTATGAAAAGAAATTAATAAATAAAGTAATAGCTTGATGGATTGTCAGGGTCAAGGGAAGGTTTCTAAGGGTGAGAGAGATCTGGGCATATTTACAACCTAGAAGAATGGACTAAACTTAATAAAATGACACTAAATGAGGAAACATTTAAACTCCTGTGGTTTGATCCCTTCCCATCTACTCCACAACTCTGTTTCTTAGATTGTGTTCACTCTTATCTCTACTCTTCCTGTAGAATATGTTCATATGAATTATTTGTGTCCGACCTGTGACAGAGCATTCCAAGCTTGTATTGGTCTGATTACCTATATAGCCAGATATGTAACTCAACTCTAACATAATGATGTTATGTTGGTCTTCTTTGAGAATGAAGAGTAACAACCAACCAACCAACCAATCCTGTTGCCTACCAATATGCCCAGCTCTCTCACCCTTATAAACCTTCCCTTGACTCCAACAAAATTTTACTTTATTTATTAATTTCAATCCATTCTTCTAAGTTGTCCATAACTTTTCAATTAATTGTCCTAGCAAATGTAAATTATCTTTGCCCAATTCCTGTAATTCCAAAATTTATCAAACAAATCACATTCAAATTGTGAATGAAGTATCCAGTGAAATAGGGCAAGGACAAAGCTTTATTGCATTCTGATAGATGTTTCTCTTCAGGTGACGTCAATGCATTTAACATGATATTTTGGGTTCAATTTTCTACCAGTTCTCAATTTGCATATCAACATAATAGGATTTAGTCCATATTTTTCTGTTTCACTCATAAGAAAAAAAATGAAAGAACAAGGCTAAAATCCATAAATATTTCTGTGACAGTTTATTATTGTACTAGTCTAGAAAAACTTCAGTTAAGAAAATGAGATTAATCTGGTAAGATTTATTCTTGGTGAATCCAACTAATTTCTTTAATTCCCTTCTCAAATATTCACAATCCATACCTTTAATATTACACTTGAAAATTTTGTTGGGAATTAAAGTGTAGCTCACCAGATCTATGATTTGAACAATCTTTTTTTTTCCTTGTTTGGAAATAGGGACATGTGATGCAATTTTATAGGTAACTTGGTTTCTTGAAAAGTGACTTTTGGGGCAGCTAGGTGGCGCAGTGAATAGAGCACCATCCCTGAAGTCAGGAGGACCTGAGTTCAAATCTGCTCTCAGACACTTAACATTCCCTAGCTGTGTGACTCTGGGCAAGTCACTTAACCCCAATTGCCTCAGCAAAAAAAAAAAAAAAAAAAAAAAAAAAAAAGTGACTTTTAAAAATTGTAATAGAAATCATAACAGATATTATTAAAATAAAAATACTTTAGTAATAGATTTGAAATCTCATGGGTATGTGTATGCCTTCTTTTTTTTCCCTGTAAAAATTGAGATTTTATTTTAATTTAATTCAGTAGTATTTTAAATTACCTGTATTTTAAATAAAGTTCTCAGGCCAGACACATCTTTATTTTATTCCTGACTCTATCAACTTTCTACACCATAGACCAATACAGATAACTTCTCTTTCCAATCCCCTGTCTGCCATTGTTTTAACTTCCTTTTATATGTTGTCTTCTCTCATTAGAATGTAAACTCCTTGAGGCCAAGGACTGTTTCAGTGGTCTTTCATCTTTTCTTTTCTATCTACATTCTCTCATTTAATGAGCTAATTAGCTTCTATGGGTTCAATAATCATCTTTATTCCAATAACTTCCAGATTTATGTTCAGTCCTAGTGTCTCTCCCAGCTTCTAATCCCACACTATCAAATGCTCATTGGTGAATGTCGTATAAGTATTTAAAACTCAACATGTCCAAAACAGAACTCATTATTTTCCCACTGTCGCATAGCCACTCACATCTTTGTCAATTTAGTTTCAGGGGCAACACTAACTTCCTGTCTCTGAGTTTTGCCTTAGTTTTATACTGGATTCGATTTTACTAACCTCAAACTTCCAATTATTGTATCTAGTCATTTCTATTGTATCTCCACAATATCTTTTCTATTTGTCCCCTTCACTCCCACAAAATAAGCCCCCTATTGCTTAGCCACTCATTATCTTTTCTCTTGACAATTGCAGTAGTTTCCTAATTGGCCCTGATGACTTAAATTCTTGTCCATTTCAGTCAATTCTTTGTGTGGCTTTCCAAATGATTTTCTTAAAAGTGTGAGTTTGAGCATGTCACTCCTCCTTTAGTACAGTTTATTACTCAATTACTCAAAAGGCTTGCTACTACCTTTGAATTCATATGTCAACTTCGTATGGATTCAAAGTTCTTCACAATATATTCCCAGGCTGTCTTATCAATCTTACATCCTTTACACACTTCCTTATCTAGTCAAATTGAACTTCTTATAGGTTTTCATATATGACTAGTAGCACGTAGTAAGCTCTTTATAATCACTTGTTTTTTATATTATATATATATATTATTAAGACTTTTTATTTGCAAAACATATGTATGGGTAATTCTTCAACATTGACCCTTACAAAGCTTTCTGTTACAAAATTTTCCCCCCTACTCCCTACCCCTCCCCTAGATGGCAGGATATCCACTACATGTTAATTATATTAAAATACTTGACAAATTGAATACATGTATACATATTTCCAAACTTATCATTGTTGTGCAAGAAAAATCATATCTACAAAAAAAAATCTGAGAAAGGAAACACAATGCAAGCAAACATCAATAGAGAGCATGAAAATGTTACGTTGTGGTCCACATTTCATATCCCTCTCTCTGGGTGTGTATGGCTTTCTTCACTGAACAATTGGAAGTGGTTTGAAACATTTCATTATTGAAGAGAGCCATGTCCATTAGAATTGATCATCATATGGTATTGTTGTTGTCATGTATATTGATCTCCTGGTTCTGCTCGTTTCACTCAGCATCAGTCCATGCAAGTCTCTCCAGGCCTCTCTGAAATCGTCCTGCTGGTCGTTTCTTATAGAACAATAATATTCCATAACATTCATATACCATAATTTATTCAGCCACTCTCCAATTGATGGGCATCCATTCAGTTTCCAGTTTCTAGCCACTACAAAAAGGGCTGCCACAAACATTCTTGCACATGTGGGTCCCTTTCCCTCCTCTGAGATCTCTTTGGAATATAGGCCCAATAGAAACATTGCTGGGTCAAAGGGTATGCACAGTTTGATAACTTTTTGAGCATAGCTCCAAATTGCCCTACAGAAAGGCTGGATCCGTTCACAATTCCGCCAACAATGTATTAGTGTCCCAGTTTTCCCTGCCAACACCTGTCATTATCCTTTCCTGTCATTTTAGCCAATCTGACAGGTGTGTAGTGGTACCTCAGAGTTATCTTAATTTGCATTTCTCTGATCAATGGTGATTTGACTACATATGACTACAAATAGTTTTAATTTCATCATCTGAAAATTGTCTATTCATATCCTTTGACCATTTATTGATTGGAGAATGGTTTGAATTCTTATAAATATGAGACAATTCTCTCTATATATAATCACTTGTTAATTGATTTTATAAATGCTTCTTATGCTGTTTTCCTTTGGGTACTTCATAGATGATCTATCAAATAATCTGGCCAATTTCTTATTCATTTATTTTGTAAATGCCAGTGCTACATTCATGATGGCCATGTTACCCCTCCCATTTTCATTTCAAATTAGTTATTTTTTTCCACAACATTCCTTATACTACTTCTACTTCCTCATATAACATACGTACATGGAGTGTTGGATGTGTACTCATGAAGGCCTGAGTCCTGCCTTACACCCTTACTAGGTATATGGCACTGGGCAAGTCATTTGATTCCTGGGTATGTCAGTTTCCTCATCTGTAATATGTAAAATGTTCCCTCATCTGCATATATAAAATGGGGACAATAATACTTAGGATTGTTGTTGTAAGGATAAAAAAAGATACCATATGCAAAGAACTTTGTGAAGTATAATGAAATGCTATGATGATGATTATGATTATTAAATGTATCTCATGATTCAAAAAGCTCATATTAGAACAGAGACAAATCTGAAAAATATTCTATTTGTTGTCTCCTGATAATATCATCTATAAAAGCTTTTTGAATGATATGACTTAGCTGCATGTTTGGATGCAAGTTTTCTGTATATTTGTCCTAGATCTCTTTCTTGCTATTTTTCTTTTTCTTTATCATTTCATAAATGAATTTACAATATGTGATATATCATAAATAAGATAAATCAAAATTTATGGGGCACAGCCAAAGCAGTACTGAAAAGAAAATTTGCATCGCTGTATGCTAACTGAAGAAAAAAAATTTAATATAAATTAATTTCTTCATTTTCTAATTTTCTTAATTGCAAACACAAAGCAAGAAATCATTAAGTAAAATGAGGAATCAATAAAAAAGAAAAATATTGAATTGAAAAATATCACTAAAAGCCTGCTTTTAAAGAGCAATAAGATAGAAAATCAATAGCAAGTGTAATCAAAAAGGAGAAAAAAAATCAAATTACTAGAATCAGGAAAGAGAAAGGGAGCTCATAATAAATGCAAATGATTTATTTTAAAAATTAAGACTAATTACAACTCCGAAACAACTAAATGAGAATATAAAAAAAAAATGAATAGCTAACCCACTCAACTCCAATGCCCAAAATAACCAAAGAGGAAATAAATAAGCTAGATCAACTCAATCTCAGGAGGAGAATGAATGAAAATAAAAATTAAATTACTGAGTGAAATGAGCAGAACCAGGAGATCATTATACATGGCAACAAGACTATACAATGATCAATTCTGATGGACAGGGCTCTATATGAACGGAACAGATTAATGAAAAAAAATCAGCATTTGCAGGAAGAATTATTAAAAATGGACCAATATAAAATACGAAATATTAATGCATAAGACAATCATAATTAAATTTAAATAGAAAGGAATAGAGAAATATCCTATGTTATGTTTAGGTCAAATCAATATAGCTAAGATGGTAATTTTTAAAAATAAATTTTACTGATCTTTTGTGATTTTATATTGCTTAAATTGTCTTGTATCTCTTCCTCTGACCTTTCAAGACAGCCTTCCTTTATCAAAAAGATTTTTTTTGATAAAAAGTGAAATGAAATTCAGCAAAACTAATCAAGGTGTTCTTTCATATATCTATTAATAGTTTGCAGTTCTTTTTAGACCTATGCATATCCAAATTAAGACAATTCTGAGGTACCACTCAGATTGGCTAAAATGACAGGAAAAGATAATGACAATGTTGGAGGGGTTATGGGGAAACTGGTACATTAATACATTGTTGATGGAGTTTTGAACTGATTCAACCATCCTGTAGAGCAATCTGCAACTAAGCCTAAAGAGCTCTCAAACAGTGCATACCATTAGATCCAGCAGTGTCTCTACTGGGCCTATATCCCAAAGAGATCATAAAGGAGAGAAAGAGACCCACATGTGCAAGAATGTTTGTGGCAGCCTTTTTTGTAATGGCAAGAAACTGGGAACTGAGTGGATGCCCATCAGTTGGGGAATGCCTTGAATAAATTATGACATATGAATGTTATGGAATGTTATTGTTCTATAAGAAAATCAACAGGATGATTTCAGAAAGGCCTTGGGGTAGCTAGGTGGCATAGTAGATAGAGTGCTGAGCATAGTGTGAGTTTAAATCTGGTCTAGATTTGTGATCCTGGGAATGTCACTTAATCATGTTTACCTCCATTTCTTCATCTGTAAAATAAATTGGACAAGTAAATGACAAACCATTCTAGGATCTTTGCCAAAAACAAACAAACAAAAAACAAAATCTAAATGGAGTCCCAAAATGTTAGACACAACAGAAAAATAACTGAACAACATACATATCCCTTATACACTTCTCTATTAGGAAATGCCTTTTGGTCTTATATATTTGTTAATTGTCTATATAGGCTGCCTGGAAAGTTGGATACAGATTTTTTTTCTTCATTTAACTGCTTCCCTTTTTATGCAAGATACATCAATTTTGTTTGTCCCTCCAAAATCTGACATTATATAGAGTGTTCTACCACCATGGAAACTCATATTTCCTTGAGGTTCTTAATAATTTTGTTATAATTGTTACATGTACTATTTTATTGGATCTTGCTTACTTTGCATTAGTTCATGTATGTCTTTCTATACATCTCTATATTCCTTATCTTCATCTTTTTTTTTACATACAAGCAATGTCATTACATTCATGTAGCAATTGGTTTAGCCATTTTCCAGTTGGTTATTTGCTTGGTTTCCAGTTCTAGTTCTGTGCTACCACAAAAATTACTGCTTTAAATGTTTTGGTAGATGTGGAGTTTTCTTTTTTTTTAATCAATGGTAGACTCAGATTATATATCTAGCAATGAAATTTGGGATCAAAATGTTTGAACATTTTAGCCACTTTATTTGCTTATCTCCAAATCACTTTCCAAAATGATTGCACTAATTCAGAACCCAATCAGTGATATACTAACATGCTGATCTTCTCACAACCACTCCAACATTGACTATTCTTTTTTATTAGCTTTGGCAATTTGCTGAGTATAAGATGAAATAAAAGAATTGTTCTGATTTGCATTTTTATTAATTATTAGTGATTTGGAGAATTCTTTCATGTATTTGTTAATAGTTTGCAAATGTTTTTAGAACTGTCTGTTCATATCCTTTGTCTCCTTTTCTATTGGAGAATGACTTTTTGGTCTCTTAAATTTCTATTAGTCTTTAGCATAGGCTACCTGAAAAATTAGATATATATTATTTTCCCCATTCAATCACTTCCCTTTTTATCCTTATCATTCTTATTATTTTTCCTTATTATACTTTTAATTTTGTGTAATCATAATTATTAATATGGTGATTTTATCCAAAATAATTTATAGATTTGATTAAAATCCAGAGGACTACTCCATATTAAAAAATGTGTGTGTGTGTGTGTGTGAATATATCTATGTATAAAGAAACAAAAATATAAAAGGGAATTATGGAGAAAAGAAGGAAGGGAGGACTTACAATTATGTAATGAAGCAGTAATTGTAAAAACTATTTTGTATATTTTTAGCTTATTCTGGGGTTTAGCACTCTTGACATTTTTTTAGGGATGTAAAATTCTTTGGTATCATTCTTCAAATCATATGCCCTTCCAACCATTTTTTTCACATATCCTTTAAAAATCTAAATTAGTTGATCAGTTCCTGGTATAGTCATACCAGTTCCTAAATAGATCAAATTCAATTAAATCAATGGGCAATTAAGTGTTTACTGCATAAAAGCTACAATGAAAATGCAAAATGAAAAATAAAAACAGCTTTTGCCTTCAAGGAACTTCATTCTATTATATTCATTCTTTTCTTTCTCAGAATCATGTGTTTGTGTTGTCAATTTCATTCCTGTTTTACTTCTTACGTATAGAATAAAATGAATAAAAGAAAAAATGTTAAGAAAAAAGATGCAGTCAAAGAATTATCATGATTGAGGAGAAAAAATACAGTGAATTTTCTAGCCCAAGTGAGCATAGAAAGATAGGTACGTTGGGAATGAATCTAGCCAGGAGCATGCTACCTTGAGCCTTGCAAAGAAGGAACTGAAAGGAAACCCAACCTGAAGATATCCCAGAAATACAAAGTGGTGCAGCTTAATGCAGAATAATGGGGGAAGTGTCAAATGTCATTAAATCCAATCCACCGTCCAATCACAGATCCAGGACTTAAGATAAAGAACCTGTGATTAGGAGTGTCATTGCAGGGTGAGGAAGGTCCCAGGCCATAAACTGGTCACTGAGCAAGGAACACATTTAGAAATAAGGAGTAGTTATGTGGTACAATCCCAAGAATACAAAGGGATTTCAGCTCCAGCATAATCTAAATCTTGTTGCAATTCTCAAGAAGCTCTGCCAATCTAAACTGGTAGAACTTTTCAGCTGATTAGTAGTGGCTGTGTCCAACATCAGTCTATTTGATTTCCCAAATGGAGCAAGATCACATGTATATTCCTCAGAACCAAACCCAAAGTGGGAATCTGCAGAGCTCAGCTAAGGAGAGCAGTGTTCAGATTTTGTTCTTAATCAGAACTGTTTGAGGAATATTAGAATCTTGAGATCTCAAGTTTGAACCATTTCTGAGTCTGTGGAATAATACAATATTAAAAACACAAGAAAACAAAAAAAGTATTCAATAAAACACAAGCTCATCTCAGAAGTACTTTTTAGAAATGCCCAGAGCCCAGCTCTAACATAAAGTCTATGCATGAAAAAAAATGTCTATGCATGTGTGTGTGTTTGTGCATATACACACAAAATCTCATCATAAAAAAGTTATTTTACCAATAGATGTACTTGAGACATAAATGCAGAAAAAGAGTATAAGTCCAAAACATTTTCAAGCAAAGCCTTAAAGAAAAATAGCATATGGGCTAAAACAATTAATTCTCATTACAGTAAAAGAGTTTTTAAAAGACTTAAAATTCTGTAAAAAAAAAAAAAAGCAAATGAGAATGCTAAAGGAAAAAAAGGAAAACAATTGAGAGCTATGAAAGAAAATTGTAAAGATAGGTAACTGAAATGGACAGAAGACTGGGCCCCCCTCTCTGGTTTAAGGGGCTTTGAAATTTCTTAATAGTATTTACTCAATCAGGGTCCAAGGAGTGTTTACCCTACATAGTTAAGGAAATGGGTTTACTCCACAGAGTGTTTGCCCAAACATGATAAAAGAAGTATTCTATTCAACAAAGATAGTTCGCTCTTACTCAGGTGCCTTGACCCAGATAATGTATCAGCATTTTACATTGTGTACCCCAAATCCTGTTATTCCCCATTGTATTCAGGAAATCAATGTTTAACCCCAAGACTGTGCAAGGAAGTGGTCCCTGTGCTTAAAAGCTTGTTGCCTACAAGGCTCAACACTGAATCCTTTTAGCTTCTCTGGGGGTTTAGTCGCAGGCAGGCCAATAAACGTTCTCAAAATTCTAATTATGTGGGCTGTCCTGTATTTCTCTCCTGGGCTATCTCAGTAACAACTTCAAATAAGAGGTATAAAACTTTATCCAAGGAAAAAAAAATTCCATGGAAAATTAAAATGTACCAAATATAAGCTAATGATTACATGAGACAATGATAAATATTGAAATAAAATCACAAAAAATAAAATCAAGAGGTGAAGAAAAACAGATGAAAACATATGTATTCCATAGCAAAAATAAATCAAAAACAAATAAAAAACTAATCAGAAAAACATATTGAAGAGACATAACTAAAAATATTGGACTACCTGAAAAACATGAACAAAAAAGAACCTGGACATAACAAGAAATCATAAAATAAAACTGCCTTCATCTCCTAGAACCAAAGGACAAATTGGAAATCGAATCAATCAATCAACACCTGAAGAAATTCCAAAATGAAAAATTTTGGAAACCTTATATTAAAAATCCAGAGTTCCCAAGGCAAAGAAAAAATACTGCAAACAGCCAGAAATAATTAAAGAACCACAATTAAGATCACACAAGATTTATCAGCCAACATTTTAAATAAGCAGAAAGTTTGGATTTGCTATTTCAGAAGATCAAAGACAGAGGCTTATAACTAACAATAATAACACCTGTAAATATCTTTTACTTAATAGGAGGAAAGGGAGAGAAGGGAGAGGAGAGAATAAGAGAGAAGACAGATTAAGGTAGGGATTAATTCTTTTTTATTTTATTTTAATTTTATTTTTTTATGAAAGCTTTTTTTTCCCCAAAAATATGCATAGATAATTCTGCAACATTAACCCTTGCAAAACCTTGTGTTCCAGTTTCCACCCCTGCTTCTTCCACCCCCCTGCCCTAGGTGGCAAGTAGTCCAATATATGTTAAACATGGTAGAAATGGGGCAGCGAGGTGGTGCAGTGGATAGAGCACCAGCCCTGAAGTCAGGAGGACCTGAGTTCAAATTTGGTCTCAGACACTTAACATTCATTCCCTAGCTATGTGACTCTGGGCAAGTCACTTAATCTCAACTGCCTAAGCAAAAAAAAAAAAAAAGGGAGAAATATATGTTAAATCCAACATATGCATACATATTTATACAATTTCTTGCTGTGCAAGAAAAATCAAATCAAACCAGAAAAGAAAATCATGAAGAAAATAAAATGCAAGCAAACAACAAAAAAAGAGTGAGAATGCTATGTTGTGAACCACACTCAGTTCCCACAGTACTCTCTCTGAGCATAGATGGCTCTTTTGATCACAAGAACTGATCTTGAAGAGAACCACATACATCAGAATTGATCATCATATAATATTGCTGTTGTCATGTACAATGATCTTTTGGTTCTGCTCATTTCACTCAGCATCAGTTCATGCGAGTCAATCCAGGTCTCTCTGAAATCATCCTGCTTATCATTTCTTATAGAGCAATAATATTGCATAGCATTCATATGCCATAGCATTCTCCAACTGATGGGCATCCACTCAGTTCCAGTTTCTTGCCACTACAAAAAGGGCTGCCACAAACATTCTTGCACATGTGGGTCCTTTTCCTCCTTTATGATCTCTTTGGGAAACAAGTCCAGTAGAAACATTGCTGGATCAAAGAGTATGCACAGTTTGATAACTCTTTGGGCATAGTTCCAAATAAGGATTAGTCCTAAACAAAATAAATTCAAAGAAGGATTTAAAAGGGGAAAAAAGATAACCTATAATTATCCTATACATATATATATGCATATATATATATATATACATAAATAACCTAATTCTATAATTAGGAGTGAATTAAAGGAAAAAGAAGAGGGATAGGGGATTAGAAGCAAATTGTGTCAAACCTGAACACACTCTTTTTCTCTTACCAGCCTTATTTTCTTTATAAAGAGAATATAGGAAACAACTTGAAGGAACAATATAAGGTAATAGAATGGTGAGAAACACAAAGCAAATAAGAATTACTGAGTGTCAATATGATAATTTAACCCATAAAACAGAAGAGGATAGCAGAATCAGTTAGAAACCTGAATCAAACAATATGCTGTTAAAAAGGAATGCACTTCCTTTTGGACACTGGATTATTTAAGTCCTGTTTGCAAGAAATGCATTTCCTTTTTGACATTGGATAATTTAAATCCTTATATTTCTTGTTCTGTTAATATGGGCACTTTGTATTTTTTTTAAGTATTTATCAATTTACACTATTGATCAGAGAAATGCAAATTAAGACAACTCTGAGGTACCACTACACACCTGTCAGATTGGCTAAAATGACAGGAAAAGATAATGGTGAATGTTGGAGGGGATGTGGGAAGACTGGGACACTGATGCATTGTTGCTGGAACTGTGAACTGATCCAGCCATTCTGGAGAGCAATCTGGAACTATGCTCAAAAGGTTGTCAAACTGTGCATACCCTTTGACCCAGCAGTGTTTCTATTGGGCCTATATCCCAAAGAGATCTTAGAGGAGGGAAAGGGTCCCACATGTGCAAAAATGTTTGTGGCAGCCCTTTTTGTAGTGGCTAGAAACTGGAAACTGAATAGATGTCCTTCAATTGGAGAATGGCTGAATAAACTATGGTATATGAATATTATGGAATATTATTGTTCTGTGAGAAATGACCAGCAGGACGATTTCAGAGAGGCCTGGAGAGACTTGCATGAACTGATGCTGAGTGAAACGAGCAGAACCAGGAGATCATTATACACAGCAACAACAATACTACATACACCTACAATACTATATATATACATACATACATATATATATATATAAAACAATTCTGATGGACATGACTCTCTTCAACAATGAAATGCTTCAAACCAGTTCCAATTGTTCAGTGAAGAAAGCCATATACACCCAGAGAGAGGGATGTGAAATGTGGATCACAACATAACATTTTCATGCTCTCTATTGATGTTTGCTTGCATTGTGCTTCCTTTATTTGATTTTTCTTTCTTGTAGATACGATTTTTCTTGCACAACAATGATAAGTGTGGAAATATGTATACATATATTCGATTTGTCAAGTATTTTAACATAATTAACATGTAGTGGGTATCCTGCCATCTAGGGGAGGGGTGGGGAGTAGGGAGGAAAAATTTGTAACAGAAAGCTTTGTAAGGGTTAATGTTGAAGAATTACCCATACATATGTTTTGCAAATAAAAAGTATTAATAAAAATTTAAAAAAATTAAAAAGTATTTATTCATTTAATTTCTATTGTCATTTTCATGTACATAAAACTAGTTGAGATAGTTCTAATGATCTTTTTGATTACAACATTGGTTGTAAATTAACCTTATCCATTTTTGATACAATTCGTTTTTTTTCTAAATCAAATTAGTTAATGGTTGTTTATTTTTAAAACATTATCTAATTTTATTTATTAATTAAAATATTTTGGTTTTTACTTTCCATGTTGTTAGGGCCCTCTTTGATTTTCAGGATAAATATATATATATATATGCATATGTATATATATATATTTAATTGAATATTTAATTTAATTTGTTGGTTTTCTAGTAGACTTTTCCAGTCTCCAAACTTACATAGCAAAGCAGTTGATATGCTCATTCTATTATTTGTTGTTGAAAATCTTTAGAGATACAAATTTCTGTATAAGTACTATTTTGGCTGGTCCCATTAAAATTTTGGTATGTTTTCTCATTGTTGCAATTAATTTTACTGGAATTATTGTCTCTTTTATTTGTGCTTTGAATAATCCATTAAAGAGGATTAAGTTATTTAGTATGCATTTAAAGCTTAGGTGTTGAACTGCCAACAAACTGCAGGTCTAGGTGGATTTACAAGTGAATTCTATTATTGTTATTCATCAATGATTTTTTAAAACCACTAATATTTTAAACTACTCTCTCTATATAATATAGCTTTTGAGTCTACTGGCTGACTATTAATGGGAAGCATTCAATGTGGCTTCATAAACTACAGAATGGTCACCAACAAGACTATCCATAAAAAGGGGGAAAGAGGGAAGAGAATAAGCATTTATATAGTACCTATTATACTCCAACCACCATAATAGTTTTTTTTTAATTAACATTATTTCATTTGATTCTTACAATAGCCATGTGATATAGGTGCTATTATTTCTTTCCATTTTGCAGCTGAATTAACTAGGCCAGATTTCAACTCACACATTCCTGATTCTAGGTGCAACATTCTTTCCACTGTGCCACTAGCTGCCTTTAAAGAATAAAAATCATAGCCTTCTAGGGAGTCTACCTGCCCATTTTAGTGCAAGGGGTTATTAAACTGCCAAGACATCACTATAACAGTTTGTCCAACCACTTCTGATTCAATGAATTCCCTCTCTTTTTGAATGCCTCAGGTCTTTGCTACCATGAAAAAAATTGTTGCTATGAATAGTTTGATAAATATTGAATTATATGGCCCATGGGATGATCACTGGGTCAAAAGGTATGGACTTAAAACAATATTTTGCATAATTCTAAATTATTTTTCAAAGTATTTTGAAAAAGTCAATTTCACTAATACATATTTATTTATAGCTATTCCTATCCACCATTATTCCTATTTTTATCATTTTTGTCAATTTTCAGCATGAGTCAGGAAACTTCAAAGAAGTTCTGCCATACTTAGTTTTTATTATTGTGTTAGAATATATTTTCATTCAGTCACTGATGATCTGTATTTTTTTGGGGGGGAAATATTTCCATCCTTTCTGTTTCTACTAGAGAATGACTCTATCTCCTTTTCTGGTTCATCATCATCTTACTAATCTCAAAGTATGGGCATCTTTCAAGTCTCTGCCCTTAAGCTTCCTCTTATCTTTCTAATATGTTTCCTTTGGTGCTCTCATATATTTAAATGCCTTAAATAATGAATGTTATGGAATATTACTGTTCTGTAAGAAACGACCAGCAGGATGATTTCAGAGAGGCCTGGAGAAACTTGCATGAACTGATGCTGAGTGAAACGAGCAGAACCAGGAGATCATCATACACAGCAACAACAGTATTACATGATGATCAACTCTGATGGACGTGGCTCTCTGCAACAAAGAATTGTCTCAAACCAGTTTAAATTGTTCAATGAAGAAAACCATATACACCCAGAGAGAGGGATATGAAATGTGGACCACAACATAACATTTTCATGCTCTATTATTGAGGTTTGCTTGCATTGTGTTTCCTTTCTCTGATTTTCTTTTTTTTTTCTTGTAGATAGGATTTTTCTTGCATAACTTCTCAAGCATTTCAACATTATTAACATGTAGTGGACTTCCTGCCATCTAGGGGAGGGGAGGGGACTGGGGGTAAAATTTGTAATGGAAAGCTTTGTAAAGATCAATGCTGAGGAACTACCCATACATGTGTTATACAAATAAAAAGCTTTAATAAAAAAAAAAGAACTACTTACATTCAAATGACTCCATAATCTATATCCGAACTCAATTTCTCCCTTAAGTTTCAATCTTGTATTGCTTTTTAAGCATCTCCCCTTGGATGTCCATCCAATAGTACCTCATTCATGTCAAAAAAAAATTCCCATAAACCTTCCTTCTAGCCCCAATATTTTTGTTGATGGTACCAATTTTTCTAGTCACTTAAGCTTAAAACCTATAATGATTGATTCTTTATTCTCCCTCACTGACCCTCTCCTTTATAGTGAATCAGTTACCAAGACCTATGAAATAAGCCTTCACAATAGCTTTCTATTCATCCTGTGCTTTCCACTTGAAATACATCTTCTACTTTAGATTCTTAATTTTCTTTTAGACTATTTTATTCATCTCTTAACTGCTTCTAGTCTCTTATCTGTCTCAGTGGTCTTTTACACAACAATAAACATTATCATTCTAGTGCCTAGGTCTCAGCATATCAAGTCTTCATCAAAAATATTCAATGGATTTCAAAAGTCTCTAGCTCTAGTATTAAATAGCTAGCATTTACGTAGCACTTTAAAGTTTATAAAATCTCACATATGTTGTCTCATTTGAAGCTTGCAATAAACCTGAGAGGTAGGCACTATCACTATCACTTTGTCATAGATGAGACTGACACAGAAAGAGATTAAATGACTTGCTCAAGAACACACAGATAAGTGTCTGAGATAGGACTTGCATTCAGGTCTAATTCTAAGGCCAGTATTCTTTCCATTATACTACTCAGCTGTAAATTAATAGAATTTAAATGCTCCCACAATGTTTTTCACTTCCCTTCACAATCTTATTTTCTTCTAACCTCCTTCATGGATTCTACATTCCAGCCACATTGAGTCCCAATCTTATCCAAAAATTTCATCTCTATTATAATTAGAATGTGCCACCCACTATTGCCTGGAACACATTCCTTGCTTTTCTCTAGTTTTTACAATCCTTTTATTTCCCCAAGGCCTAACTCAGATACCACTCTCTTCAGGAAGGCTTCTCCAGAAACACTTCGTCTAGATTCTTCTTTTTTTCCTATTGCGTTATCTTTTGCATCATGATTACTAGTTTAATATATAAATTCCTTGGGGGTTAAGAACAGTGTCCTTTTAACACATATATGTATATATATAAATACCCACATATTAACCCATATATACTTATATGTGTGTTTATATAGTAAATACATATATATGTATATACATGTGTGTGCCTATATTTGTGTATGTATATGTGTGTATATAAATGCATATATATGTATATATATACATATATATAGTGGGTGTGTGTATGAATTTCTCTATATATGGGCACATATGTGCATATATATTTAGGTATCTATATTTGTGCGTATATATGTATATATATAATGTGTGAATATGCATATATGTATATATGTGTGTATGTATACATGTGTGCAAATATATGAGTGTGCATGTGTGTACATATGTGCATGTGTCTATATTTGTGTGTATGTGTGTATCATGCATGAATGCATATGTGTAAGTGTATGTGTGTATATGTGTGAAAAAAAAATATATATATATGTATATATATATGCAGTGGATAAACAACTAAACTTAAATCTGGGCTCAGACATTTACTGTCTGTGTCACCCTGAGCAAGTCTATTAGCCCTATTTGCCTCAATTTCCTCATCTATAAAATGAGTGGGAGAAGAAAACAGCATACTATTCCAGTATCTTTGTCAAGAAAACCCAATATGGTCCAAAAGAGTTGGACATTACTAAAATGATTGGATGATAATAATAATGCTCACTGCCGAACTCCCTTTTAGCACCTCTTGGGAGGAGGTCACAGGCTGCAAATCTTTCTCTCTTCCTTGCCTGTGAGAAAACAAAAATCTCTCCAGCTTATTCAACTGAAAAATTGGGTTGTTTTGATTTCATATGCTGCTGGTTTATCTTGAATACTTTAGAATTAGAAAGACCTGAATTCAAATCCTCCCTTAGACATTATTAGCTATGTGGTCTTCTAAATCACTTGACTTATGTCAGCTTCAGTCTCCTCATCTGTGACATGGCAATAGTAATAGTGTCTACCTGTTAGGGTCATTGTGAGGGTCAAATCAGACAACAAAATATGAGTTTACAAACATGAAAATGCAGATGTGAGGGATGAAGGTCTGCATCAGGATGGCAGCAGTTTCAGAGAAGAAAAGGGAGTGGATACAAGAAACCTATCAAAATGATTTGCTTAGCTGTTTTCCTGTGTCTTTCACATTTGACCTTCATTTCTATTCCTGCTACTCAGTTCTTCTTGCTGAGTTTCTGATTCTTGGTTTACAGATTTAGAGCTACTTTAGAGACCACCTAATTCAGCGGCTTCATTTTTACAGATGAAGTAACTTGGGTCCAGATATATAGATACTAAGTAATGGAGATGCCTCAGTTGATTTTTAGTTCCATTACTCTTTTTCTCTTTTGCACATTCACCTTCAGATTCTGAAGCTTTTAAGCTGGAATTTTTCAATCTTTGTACACGACATTCTGGAATATGAGCTGGATTACTGTATGGGACTTTTTTGCTCTTCCATCTCTTGTCTGATCTTTCTTAATTTATTCCCTGGCCCAAATCCTTTCAGAATGGTACCTACCACACCCCCCTTTCCTGTTGCACCAAAGCCCTATTCCTGCTGCCTAACCAAAAAAATTATTGCTTCCCAGGGCCCTTTGTGGCACTCAGCCACAAAAGTATTCAAGATAAACCAGCAGGATATGAAAGCAAAGCAACCCAATTTTTTCAGTTAAATAAGACAGCAGAGAGATTTTGCCTTTTCATAGGCAGAGGAGAGAGAGAAAAAGGTTTGCAGTCTGTGACCTCCTCCCAGGAGGTGCTGGAAGAGAGCTCAGCAGTGAATATGAGTGCAAAGAATCAACAACCAGGGGGAAAAATTGCAGTCAGAAGTATAAGCTCAGCACAAGAATTCTAGATGAAAGCAGAAAGGAAAGGTTTATTCTTCCTCCTCAGAACTATTGGATAGAAGAAAAGGAGGAAAAAAGTGATCAATCCTCTGCTAGAGCTCACTGTGCTCTGTTTGCCAATACCATAAGATGAATTGGTTATAATTGTGCTTAAGTTTTCCCTCAAAAGCATATTTTTCTTGCCCTTGGCTTTATTCCTTAATGTTATTTTATTTTTCTAATTGCATGCAAAAATAGTTTTCAACATTCACCTTTGTAAAGCCTTTGTGTTCCCTCTTGGAACCCCTCTCACTTCCCTGAAAAAGCAAGCAGTTCGATGTAGGTTAAATCTGTGCAATTCTTCTAAACATGCTCTTCATGTTGCACAAGAAAAATCATATCAAGGGAAAAAACATGAGAAAAAAGTGAAAAAAAACCTGATCAAGCAAACAAATAAAAATACTATGTTTTAATCCACATTGAATCTCCATAGTTATCTCTCTGGATGCTGATAATACTTTTCGTCCCAGCCCTTAGTTTTATATGGTGCACAATATTTAGTAATCCTACTGTCTGTCTCAACAATGACTTTCAGATACAACTAATGAAGGCATAAGCACATTTGGCTGTTGGTGGTGGTGACTGGGAAATATTGAGGTAAGCCTTCCTTCTATTAAGTATTTCATAGAATTGTGAGGAGCCAAATCTCTGTGACGACCAAATGAGATCACAATACTTTATGAGTCATTATTTATGAGTCACAATACTTTTATCTTGAGTCATTATGAGTCTGAATTACAAAATGGAAAGATTACTATTTCTGGAGCCAGAGAACCCAAGTTCAAATTCCGCTTCTCTCACTAATAGCTTTTGTCCTCAGTTTTTAAACCTGGTAAAATGAAGGGGTTGGACTAGATGGTCTCTCAGGTCCTTTTCAATTTTAAATCTATAGTTCTGTTCCTATAGTTCTGTTCAAATTCAATTTACATGGAACTTTGTATTCTATGTTGCATCCAGGCACAATAGACAGGTCATTTTTATGTCTTAGGCATTCTTTACTCAGGCTGTCTCCCATTGTCTTGGATTTTCTGACTCTACCTCTGCCATTTTAAGGTTTATCTCAAGGGCCAAGAGGCCTTCAAATAGTTACTCTTTCAGGTCATGGTGCCATCCCTACCTCTAATTAATTCACAAACATAAGCATATACATTATTCTTATATTTAGAATATAATATCATGGCTTGTTGCATTATGAAGAAACTATGTTATATATCTGAATTCGTCTATTCATTCAATAAGCATTTACTATATATCTAGTACATTTGAAAATATTGTGACAGATAATGAACTTACATGATTAAAACCTTCCTCCTGAGAACTTATTACTAATTGAGAAGAAAGAAATGAAGATAAATGACTATAACTATGATTGAAACCCCAATAATAGAAGTCCTGATCCTACCCTGAGGATAGTAAAAGGTACTCAGCTGAGTGGAGTACCACAGTATCAGTAGTATAAGTGATCCCTTATTCTTTTTTTTTTTTTTTGGTCCATTATTCTAGGAAACTGCAGTTCTTCCAAGTTTTATGTGTGTGTGTGTGTGTGTGTGCACATGTGCATACACATTCACATTCAAATTTATGTATCTTTGCATATATATAACATATAAAATAGTAAGTATATATAGCATGTATACATATATAATGCATACATATGCACATACACCACATATACAAATTATAAATATGTGTATGTACACATACATTCACACATACACACATATGGAATTAGCTTACTGACTTGGTAAGAATATAATTGTTGGACACAAAGCAAAAATAAAGCATGCAAGAACAGACCCAGTTACAGACCTCATCACTTGATGGACTCCCCTTGCCTCCCTCATTTCATCCCCAATCTGAATCACAGCATAACACAATATCAGTTTCAGCTGGTCAGAGGAGCAACGATCCTTCTCCCTGTGATTCCTTTTATCTCCACATACTGGATATTGAATCAGTTTGGTGGCTCTTTGGACAATGGTTGTGACAGGATCTGTAGTAATTTGAAGCTTGTCTTCTTTACATTTTACAATTGTCTTTTTTTGTGTGTTCCCATTTTCATTTTCCTCTATTTTAAAACCTTGCTTTGCTTTTAATTTTGTTATTTTTTTCCTATTCCCACCTAGTTAAAAATCTTACTATATTCATTATCTTTAGAATACAAATATTAGTGAAGGTTGCAATAGAATATGGTAAAAAAAAAAAAACAACCAAAAAACAAAATACTGCCACATCCTCCTTACATGTATTTTTCATTGCTATTTGTGTTTCCAATAAGTGTCCTAAAATTCGTAAACTCTAAGTGTTTTTACTCTCCTTGCTCCATACTAAATGTTTGGGTTTTTCCTATGAAATTTCAATAAATGCCTTTACTTAGTTGATTATGTCTTCTGATTATGAAAGGAAAGTACGACAGTGGGGCTGATGGTCCATAGCTTTAAGAGTGAAGATCCACAGATTTGAATCTCCTGTAGTTGCCCCCCTGAGATATTAAACTTGAAAGTTAAAATTGAGAGGTTGACCCTGAAAAGAAAACTACAGGGGCAGCTAGATGGCGCAGTGGATAGAGCACCAGCCCTGAAGTCAGGAGGACCTGAGTTCAAATCTGGTCTCAGACACTTAACATTCCCTAGCTGTGTGACCCTGGGCAAGTCACTTAACCCCAATTGCCTCAGCAAAAACCAAAAAAAAAAAAAAAAAAAAAAAAAGAAAGAAAACTACAGTATGGGTGAATGAACAAAGTAAAAGATTATTTACAAAGTATTAAGGAAATAACTGAAGGAGAGCAAGATAACATTCTTGAAAATGACAGTTGTGGCAACAGGTGGCTAATGGATAGAGCACTGGGCTTGTAGTCAGGAAAACATAAGTTCAATATATTCATAAAATAAGCCCAAATACATAAGTTAGAGCTAGATAGTAGAAGGCTTTGAAATCTGTACTTTACACAATAAATAATCAGGATATGGAAACAGGATGGTGGAGAAAGGCAGGAACTTGCAGAGCTTTCCTCCAAACTGTTCCAAATTCTTTTACATAATGACTCTAAACAAATTTTAGAATGTCAGAACACCCAAAAAAGACAGAGTAGAACAGTTTTCAGCCAAAAACAACTTAGAAGATCTGTGGCACTAGGGTAGGAATCCAGTGTGTAGTTCTGGTGCAGGCCATGCCATCATAGCCCAGGCTCAGTCCCTGGTCCAACTCTAACAAAGCAGGAACAGGTCTAGTGATCCCTGAATCAGCAGCAGCAGTGGTGCTTTCCAGACCTCTCAGCCCAAAGATGCCCGACAACTTGGAAGATTGGCAGAAAAGGGTTGTCAGTAGGGTGAAAGGGCCTTGGAGAACCAGTAAATAAGAGAAGGTATGGGCAGTGATTGCAGTGGCAGCTTCTTGAGGTCTCAGTTCACAAGAGGTTTCTTCATTAACACTGAGGAAGGACTCAGTTGCTTTAGCACACTCTATCTTACAGACACAGTTGGGGGGGAAGGGAGGAACAGGACATTCCTGAGAAGGATCTCTCAAAACAAAGCAGTGCACTCTCCACCCTGGAAATAGAGCTCTACTTTAACAAAGAATTAAAAGCCAACTAATAGACTAGCAAAACTAAAAGACAACAGAAAAGGTTTCTGACCATAGAAGTGACAAAGAAGATTAAAGCACACACTTAGAAGAAGATAACAAACTCAAAGTATCCAAGAAAAATAGGAATTAGGCTCAAAGTATGGAAAAACTCAAAAGGGATTTTGAAAATCAAGTAAGAGATATAGAGGAAAAATTAGGAAAAGAATTGAAAGTGGTACAAAAGGAAATACAAAAAGCTAATAAGGAGAAGAATGCCTCAAAAAGCAAAATTGGCTAAATGGGAAAGGAGGTACAAAATCTCACTGAGGGAAAATAATACCTTAGAAATTAGAGTTGAGTAAATAAAATCTAATGAGTTTATGAGAAATTAAGATACAATAAAAATAATACAACCCCCCCCAAAAAAAAACTGGAATAAAAAATAAGTGAATTATCTCATAGAAAAAACAAACTGACATGGAAAATAGATCCAAGAGAGATATTTTTAAAATTATTGGCCTACCTGAAACTCATGATCAAAAAAGAGTTTGGACATCATCTTTCAAGAAATTATAAAGGGAAACTGCCCTGATGTTCTAGAACCAGAGGGTAAAATAGAAATTGAAAGAATATACCAATCTCTTTCTAAAGGAGATCCCCAAAATGAAACATCCCAGGAATATTATAGTCAAATTCTGGAATTCCCAGGTAAAGGAGAAAATATTGTAAGCATTCAGAAAGAAACATTTCAAGTATGTGGGGCTGCAGTCAGGATAATACAAAATATAGCAGCTTCTACATTAAAGAACTGGAGAGCTTGGAATATAATATTTATTTGTTTACATTCCTACATGGGAGGATGATATTTGTAACTTATTAGAATTTTCCCATTATCATGGCAGTCAGAAGGCGTATACATAGACAAAAGAGCATAAGGATGAGCTGAAAGGATGACGTTTTTAAAAAATGAAAATAAGGGGTGAGAGAGAAATGTACTGGGAGAAAGATAAAGGGGAAAATGGAATGGTGTAAGTTATCTGCCATAAGAGGCAAAAAGCTTTTACATTAGAGGGGAAGTGGGAGAGAAGAAGGTAATATAAATGACCTTTACTCTCAAGAGAATTGGCTCCAAGAGAAAAAACACACTCAATATGGGTATAGAAATCTCTCTTACCCTGCAAGAAAATGGGAGGGGAATAGGAAAGAGAGGGCATTTGGGGGGAATGAATGGTCAGTAGCAAAACACTTTTGAGGAGCGACAGGATAAAATATTCTATTCGAATAAATGGGAGGGGATACATTTAGCAAAAGTAATTGTAATAAGAATTTTGAAGCGTTTCTCTAAGGCCTCATTTTTCAAACAAAGAGAACTGAGTCAATTTTTTTTTTTTGCTGAGGCAATTGGGGTTAAGTGACTTGCCTAGGGACACACAGCTAGGAAGTGTTAAGTGTCTGAGATCAGATTTGAACTCAGGTCTTCCTGACTTCAGGGCTGGTGCTCTATCCACTGCGCCATCTAACTGCCCCAAAATTTATTTTAAAAAAAATAAGAACCATGCCTTAATTGATAAATGATCAAAAGATATGATCTATGCCCAAAGGGCTATATATAAATTCATGAATATCCTTTGACCTAACAATACCACTCTCAGATAGATTTTTTTTAAAAAAGGAAAAGATCCTATAGGTACAAAAATATTTATAGCAGCTCTCTTCTCAAGGAAAAAAAAGGAAATTGAGGGGATGTCCATCAATTGGGGAATGGTGAATAAGTTGTGGTATGTGATTATGATGGAATATGATTGTTCTGTGGGAAATGATGAGCAAGATGCTCTCAGAAAAAACTTGGGAAGTCCTCCATGAACTCAAACAAAGTGAAATGTACTTTTATAAAATAATAGAAATGTTCTGGGATAACCACCTGTATATGACTTTGCTATTCTCAGTAGTACAATAATCCATGACTATTCTGATGGCTTATTTTGAAAAATCCTATCTATACTCAGAGAAGGAACTGATTGGGTCTGAATACAGATTGAAGAGTTCTCTCTCTCTCTCTCTCTCTCTCTCTCTCTCTCTCTCTCTCTCTCT
>JAJPUD010004149.1:0-30224 GCA_023553655.1 Myrmecobius fasciatus | reverse complement strand
TCTCTCTCTCTCTCTCTCTCTCTCTCTCTCTCTCTCTCTCTCTCTCTCTCTCTCTCTTAGATTTCTGCTTCACAAGCTAGTGAATGCCATTGGAGAAAGCATAACAGCTATGCTCACTAAATTCACTATAAATTTATGTTATATAGTCTTAATTAGGCATATTCTATTGCATGGAGATCATTTTATTCTTCCCTGGTTGATTTTCTTTTAAATTTAGAAGTGTTTTATTTTTCTAAATAACATGCAAAGATAGTTTTCAACATTCACTTTTGCAAAACCTTGTGCCAATTTTTTCTCTTCTCTCTTACCCTTTGTCCTTCCCAATACATCAAGCAATCCCATATAGGTTAAATATGTGCAATTCTTCTAAATGTATTTCTATATTTGTCGTGCTGCACAAGAAAAATCAGATCAAAAGGGAAAAATGTGAAAGGAAAAAAAGTAAGCAAACAAATACAAATGAAAATACCATGCTTTTGATCCACATTTGGTCTCCATTGTGCTCTCTCTGAGTGCAGATGGCACTTTCCACCACAAGTCTATTGGAATTGCCTTGAATCACCACATTGTTGAAAAGAGTTAAGTCCATCACAATTGATCATCACATAAACTTGTTATGTGTAAAATCTTCTCTTGGTTCTAGTCACTTCACTTAGCATCAATCAGTTCATGTAAATCTTTCTGGGCTTTTCTGAAATCAGGTGATTGATTTTTTTTTAGGAAATCTTACATTTTTAATTATTATCTTTACAACTATCAACAAACTCAAATATTTCTATGTTTAAAAAGGAATTGAGAAACTACTGCTATTGACAATAATCCTTGTTTCTGGGCATGTTGAATTGGGTGCATCACTTGATTTTTTGGGTTCTGAGTTGCACTGGGACTAAAGCTAATTGGGTTCCTGCAATTAATTCCAGAACTGATAAGGTGAGCCCCTAGGAGTATAGAGCCACTATACCAAAAAAGAATAAGCCAACCTAAATCAGAAAAACAGAGCAAAAGAAAGCTTCCGAACCTATCAATATTGGGATAGGGTCCAAAAGTAACCACCACTCATCCAGACAGTATTTATTTCCCAGAAAAGATCATCCATCAGGCAATCTAAGGTTACAAATAGGGGAGTTGGCCTGGCAATGTAAAAGGTCACTTCATTACTAGAATTTGAAAGAAAGGAGTAGAGAGCAGAGGATGGGGTGAAGGTTGAAGTAAAAAAATGCAAAGAGAGACCTCTCAGTGATAACCTCAATTTCCTCAGTAAAGCAGTAGCCAAGATCTTTAGTTGGTACCGATTTGGAATAAAGGGGGACATGAAGGAAAAAAACAAGCCTTCATAACAGATGCCATATATATATTGACCTCTTTGAACCATCACATATACCTTGAAGCCTAGGACAAATCATTCTATAGCAGTAGTCCTCAAATTCTTTGGTCCCTTTATACTATTGAAAATTATTTAGCATCTCAAAGAGCTTTTGTTTATGTGTGCTATAGATATAGATATTTATTGTATTAGAAATAAAAATGTCTTAGTATTACTATTAAAATAGTTTGGTCATTGCAGGTTCTCATGAAAGTTTTTCCATGATTCCTGGAGGTCCCATTCAAAGGAGATATTTTTTAATTAGAAAAAAATTAAAAATTGAATCTAATTATGTGTTCTATATGCAAAGAATTTTAAATAATGCTTAATTAAATTAAATTAAATTAAATGCTTAATTCACTTAAATGAGTTTTTAAGCTTTGAAGCAAAGAAAAATAAGTATTGACATATTCATATTCTTTATCAAGAAGAATTTATTACTATAAAATAAATACCATAGCTTTCAGAAGAACCTAAAAAACTGAAGAATCCAAAAATTCCTGACATTTCAAGTTTCCTATCCAAGGAAATTAAACTCGGACAAACTATATGAATTCATACTACAGAAAGGAAGTGGTCCAAAACTTTAAAAAAGATGATGATGTGTATCATCTTATATATGTAAGATATATGTTCCCATAGTGTGCTATAGGTGAATTATTAGGAAATAGTATTCCAGTCATACACTTGTACTAATCATATCAATTTCCATATCACAGTGGATAAAGTAATGTAACAGATGTCAATACATAAATATTCAGCCAGCCAGAAGTTATCTCAATTTTTTGTCTTTCAATTGATATTCTTATTCCCTGATTTTCAAGATTACCTCTTTTGTGCTTATTCTGGGTTTATTTGTTGAGTTTCTAATTTTTAGAAATATATTTAGTTTATTAAACCTTTCTTTTTCTATTTTGTTAATATATATTTTTAGGAGAAAAACACTTCTCTAAGAATTGCTTTAACTGCAACTCAGAATTTTATTACTAATTATTAATTTTTATGATTTGTCCTTTAATCCAAATACCATTTATTATTTCATTTTTAAACCCACACTTAAGAATGTCTGTATTTTGTGTTGGATAGATTTGTTAATATTTTAATGTTATGATCTCTAAAAGATGTGCTTTGTATTTCTGCTTTTTTACATTTATTTGAAGTTTTTCTGTACTCTAACATATGGTCAATTTTTTCAACAGTGCCATATGATGTTATGAATATATATTCTGTATTGTTCCCTTTCACAAGGTAAAATTCTTTTAGCTCTAATTTTCCCAACAAACCATCCAATTATGTTTATTTTTAAAATCTTCATGTTAGTTTTGCCCCAGTTTGAATTGTTTGTCTAAGTAATGTTGGTTATTGTCTTTGTAAATCTTTCCCTTTCTCTTTCATCTTTTAATTCTGTTTCCCAAAAATCAATTCAATTCTGTATTTATTTTTTATATCTTTGTTAGTTTTGTTCATGTTTGAATTTTCTCTCTAACCAATTTATGTTACTGCTTTTGTAAATATTTCATCGCCCTTTTTACCCTCTTGTACCTCACTTTTAGAATTATTGACTCATATTAGAAGGAGATGAAAAATTTCACATATCCTAAATTGTGCTTGGATCAGTTCTTTTTTTTTAAATTTCTTTTATTCTGAACTTAAAAAATAAAACAAGCATTTCCATAACATAGTAGAATAGGAAGAAAAAAAGATGATTGCATATGAAACTGCAAGTCAGTATAAAACTTGCTATTCCTTCTTATATATATGATAAAGTATTTAAATAATTTTTTCTTTTTCTCTTCCCTCTCACCCAATCCTAGAGATGGCTATCATTAGATACTAATATGTATGTACATATATATATATTTACACATGTATGTCTATCTATATAGACATATATATATATGTATGTATATAAATCATGCCATATATACTTCTTTCTCTAGATGCAGACATCTTCCTTCATAAGTTTTTTGTAATTTTGGTATTTATAATAGTCAAAATTATTCACTTAAAGTTGCATTTAAAACGACACTGCATACAACATTCTTTTGGTTCTGCTCATTTCACTCTCCATTATTTTGTGAAAGCCTATTCCATATTTTTTCTAAAATCAAATTCATCATTTATGATAGCATAGTAATCCAATTCTACCCCCTGCCCTCTCCACGATTATTTTCTTTTCCAATTGCCACTTAATGTCCTCTCATCTCTGAACATATGAATTATGACCAAGAGATCTGATTTCACTTCTGAGATGTGATTGCCCATAAAAACACAATATCTTTTCAGAAGGGGTTTCCCTGTACATTGATTTAGCTGCGCACTGACTCCCTGCAGATTGGACCCATTTTAAAATACTTATCTACCATAATATTAAAGTATATGTTTTTCTTCCTCTTGCCAATCTCTTTAACTCCATTGGGTTGGCTACACTATTCAAAAGCCAAATGTATGCTTGCCCAAAATATTACTTTATGGAGAACTCACACAGGGAAAGATATAAATATGAGGATACTCTCAAGGTCTTTCTTAGGAACTTCATGACTGTTTTGCATGAGATAGGAGACCCTGACACAGGACTGCCCCAGCAAAGCATGCTCTCATCAGAAAAGGTGCTGTGAACAAAGCAAAATTGAATTAGCTCAGAAGAAATGTGAGATGCACAATGTTAGAGAAGATACCCCAAAGGTTCAGAGGGACTATCTGTGTCTGATGTGTGATAGAGCATTCTGAGCCAATATTGGTCTGATCAGTCACAGTTGGACACACTAAATTGACTCTAAGGTAGTGATTTCATTTTGGTCCTCTTTGAGAATGAAGGATACCAATCAACCAACCAATATACATACATACAAAAATATATATACCGAGTGTAAATAGTAATTATTTCTGTTCTTCCCCTTTTGCAAAGACAAACTAGGACATCTTGTGTCTTTCTTATCTAATTTTCAATCACTAAATGACTGTTGCCTCAGATAAACTGAGGCCTGGGAGAGATCTTAACTTGAATAGACCAAGGTCTCCCACTATATGGAGCCTGAGAGGAATGGGGGGAAGGGGAGAGGAGATCACCTATTGTCTTGACCTTTGTCTTGCCAGTGGACTCCAAAGACTCTGGAAGAGAGAATGAAGTTTATGGCTTTGCATATCTCAATCTCACTCAAATCCAATTCATTTGCAAATCAAGACATCACTCTCATGTTATTGGTCCTTTTTGAAAATGAAAGACTAACAGAAATAAACATCACACTTACATTCATAATCACACAAACACACTTCTTCCCCTACTCCTCACTTGGTTGGACTGAGTCAAAGTCCACTGCTTATCCCAAAGGGACACTGGAAGAAGAATAGAATGTAATATAGAGCAGAATTTCTTCAGAAGCAGGGAAATTCTGGAATGAGACATAAAGCACAAGCTTGTAGGTTTCTCCTCCTTGCCAGAGGATGATGGCTGGGGTGTAGGGGTAGAGATTGTATTCTGAGTGAGTATCTAAGCAATTGGTTTTCTCTCCTGGTAATTGCAAGGCTATCATCTTGTTGCTTTCTTTTCTTTAGATCTGGCTACAATTTTTCTACCTTTGGTGCAGACTTTTTTTTTTCTTTTTAAAAGTTAGTGAAGGCTGAAGAATTTGAAAAAAATCATAAGTGATATATGTATGCTTACTGTCTTAGGGAGAAGGAAGGGAAGGGAGGGAGGGGGAAAAATTTGAAATTTTAAATCTTGTAAAAAGAAAAAAATTCATATATGTATTTCTGTATATATATATGTGTGTGTGAATGTATATACATATATATAATGTGTGTATATATGTGTGTGTACACACACACACACACACACATATATATATACACACATACATGTGATGAATCCCTAGCAGGGAATTGGATAGATTATAAGAGGAAATATAAATGATATATTTTTTAAAAAGATGTCAGTAAAATAATAAAAAATATTATCCCAAAGAAAATGCCCTGACTTGGGAAGGAAACTCTCTGTAAAAAGAATCCAATTATAGCCTACAACAAAGGAAGAAAAAAATTCTTTAAAAAAAAAAAAAAGCTAATCTCCATTCCTCCTATTACATTTGTTTGTTTCAATTATTTAGCTTCTCTATCTAGTGACAAAAGAACCCAAGGTGTTTAGATAAATTTAGGTTCTCATCCTATTAAGGAATCTCATTAAATTGTAAGCTTTTTAGGGGCAAGGGTAGTTCCGTTTTGTCTTTTTAAATTCCTGTGGCATGGCAGAGTGCCTAGAACACAGTAATGTGTTAAGAAGACTGGAAAGATAGGAAGGTACCAGGGTGTGAAGAGCTTCAAATGTCAAGCAGAGGAGCTTCTATTTGATCATAAAGTTACCAATTGAGTTTACTGAGAGACAGAACAACATGATCACAACTGTGCTTTTGGAAAAATATTTTGGCAGCAATATAGAGCATGTATTGGAGTGGAGAGAGATCATGCCAAGAAGCCAATTAGGCAGCTATTACAA
The DNA here is from genome assembly GCA_023553655.1 of Myrmecobius fasciatus. NCBI lineage: Eukaryota > Metazoa > Chordata > Mammalia > Dasyuromorphia > Myrmecobiidae > Myrmecobius > Myrmecobius fasciatus. Next base: position 24,369 of record JAJPUD010004149.1, on the reverse strand, counting down.
TCAGCCAGACTGGATGCGATGAAGGCAGAATTAGAGTAGTGTCTGGGCAAATGGAAAGAAGGGGTCATATATGAGAGATGTTGTGGAAAAATAAAATCCTTTGGCAACTGACTGAAAGAGAGCAAGGAGCAGAGGATGGTACCAAAATGGCAGACTTGGACGACTGTAAACATTTGGTTCATAGTGTCCAAGACTCAAGTAGTGAAATGGGACTGAAGCTCCAAAGAGAGGAAAGGGCTACATAAATGGATCTGAGAATCATCTACATAGAAATTTTACTTGAATCTGTGTAGATTCATTTCCCCAAATAAAGGTGATCCTTGGATTGAGAAGGATGGAAAAATAATTAGTTAAAATCAAATAAGGAGATACAAAACCTGGATTAAATACATTCAAATTGAAAAGTTTAGCAATTAGGACTGTCAAATAATTAATCATTTTCTTTAAAGATTCTAGGAGGAAGGGGAAAGTGTCAGAAGAACAGAAATAAGGAAATGTCCCATTTATTTAAAAAATAAAAGCAGATAAAAGCTTTGAAAAATATGCCTATAAGCCTGACTTGAATCTTTACTACATTTAAAAATCTGTTATAATTTTTATCATACTATTACATGTTAATTAATCCTTCACTTCTGTATCCTATGATCTCATATCCCAATCTTATGTTATTATAATATATTTTATCATATTACAGTATTTATCATATATCACATCACATTATATATGATATGGCTAAGATTATATGCTATTATAAGATGTGATGTGATATGACATAGTATAGAATAATGTAGTATGTATAGTATAATATTATGAATATTTGGAAAAAGATATGAAGATAGTTGGGTTAGGTAGGTGGTGGCACAGTAGCTAGAATGCCAGTCCTGGAGTTAGGGAGATTTGAATTTAAATTTAGCCTCACCTACTTTTTAACTGCGTGAACCTGGTCAAGTCACTTAATCCTGTTTGCCTCAGTTTCTTCATCTGTCAAATGAGTTGAATAAACTGGTAAATCAAACCAAGAAAACACCAAATGGAGTCACAAAGAGTTGGTTGCGACTGAAAACAACTGAACAAAATAATAGTTGAGAGTAAGCCTAAATATCAAATTATCAAAAATAAGTCATGCTAGACTAAAGTTATTCCCTTCTTAGGAAAATTTATAGGATGATTAGATCAGAGGAATGCTGGTCTGCCAACATATGGATTTCGCCAAATATTTGATAGAATTTTTCTCATGTTATTATAGTGGACAAGATGAAAAGATGTGAGCCACAGGATTGTATAGTTAGGTAGTGTTAAAATTGTTGAACAAGCTGAGCTAAAGTGAAGTCAGCAATGTATTAATGTCAATTTGGAGGGACTATCTGGTGGGCTGCCTTTAGGCTCATTCCTGGGTGCTGGGCTATTCACTATCTTCAGCAATGACTTGGATGAAAGCACAGATGCCATGCTTATAAAATTTTCGGGTGACAAGAGACAGGTGTATGGTAGGTAAAAAGGAACTAGGAGATTGTTGAAAAACAAGTTTGAATTCAAAAAAATATTAACAAACAGGCAAGCAGACAGGCAGATAGAAAGACTGGTAGAGTAGAAACATGTTTTATAAAATATGCTTTATAAAAGAATCTCCTATGTGCCAAACAAACATGTTATGTGCTTTTCAAATATTATCTCATTTGACCCTTTCAACTCATACTAGTCCCCTGAGATTAAGTGCAACTATAATCCCTATTTCACAGTTAACAAAACTGAGGCAAAGAAGATTAAATGATAGCTAGTCAGTGTCAATGAGCATATTTGAATGTGTCTTCCTGATTTTAGATCCAGCAGTCTATCTTTCCATAGTGCCTATCTACTAGCTGCGTCAGAAAATTAGGATAAAATATGTGTGTTTGACATATGATATGATAAAATATTATGGATATGACATAAATATGATAAAATGTAATAGAAAAACATAATAGGAAAAAATGAAAGTTTTACACTTGGATTAAAGACACTTCATAAATATAAGTGTGCTTAGGCAGCAGTTTGAAAAAGATTTGGGACTTTAATGAATTATAAATTCAAAGTGAGTCAACAGGGTGACATAGCAGCATAGCATAGCAAGCGTTGTAATCATGGACTGCATTAAATACAGGGATAAGGAAGAGGTCAGACCACACCTAGGACATCAGCTTCTGTTCTGGGTGCCAGAGATTATAAAGGATGGTGATAAACTGGGGAATATTCTGAAGTCAATCACAAAGAATTTCAAACTAGGATAGAATATTAAATCTTCTGGCCTTTAAACACCCTCACCTGCTTCTTCCTTACCATTCTACTCTTCTTACACCTTAGCTCACTTCATGTATTCTAGGATCCACCCACATTGGTATAATTGCTCCTCCTGCCATGCTGCTGCTCCATGTGCCCCTTTCCCTGACTATTCTCAATGCCCAGGATGATTTCATTCCCTAGCCCACCTTCTGGCTTCCTTCAGGAATCAGCTGGAATCTCACTTTCTCCCAATTTACCTTTTCCAGTCCAACTCAGTCCACTAAGAGTCTTTCCTCACATATTACCTTTAATTTACACTGTATAACTCTAGGATGTTTGTGTATTGTCTGCTCCATTAGAAAATTAGTTTCTGGAGGGTGAGAAACATGATATATATGGGATTACAATTATATACTTTGTTGCATAAGTGGTGGGCTTAGAATCATGAGTTCAAATTTGCCCTCACACACTTACCAGATGAAATAGGAAACTTTGTATCTGAAGTCAGGATTATATGAACTCAAGAGGTTTGGACCAGACTGAAAAAGAAAATAAGACTAGTTTAATTTATGATAGATCCACTAGATGCTTCGTTCTTGATTCACATGTAGCATTAATCAACAACCCATTTTTAAGGAGCTGCTGAATGTTAGGCATTGCTAAACATCATGGTAGAAAGACAGCAATGGCATAATCTTGCCCTCAAGGATTTTATATTGTATTGGGAAAAACATTAGGCACTTAAATGAGTATATATCAAATATATCAATGGGCAGCTAGGTAATGGAGTGGATAGAGCAGTGGGCTTGGAATCAGGGAGACTAGTCTTCATGAGTTTAAATCTGGCCTCAGATATTTATTAATTGTGTGAACCTGGACAAGTCATTTAATCCTATTTACCTGAATTTCTCCATCTGTATAAATAAGATGGAGAAGGAAATGACAAGCCACTTCAATATTTTACCAAGAAAATTTCACCTGAGGTCACAAAGAATTAGACAAAACTGAAAGGATTAAACAACAACAATACTCACAGTGTTCTATGATTATTATTGCATAAACCAACGTGGAATGTGATCATTTCAATTGTCACTTAAGTAATGCTTTAAAGTTTGTAAAATATTGTATATATATAAACTCAGCTGAGTCTCATAACAACCTTCTAAAAACAGCATTATTATCGCAGTTTTATATATGAGAAAACAGGCTTAGAGATTTAAGTTTTTCAGCCATGGTCATATAGTAATAACTACAAGAGTAAATATTTAAATTAAGGTCCTCTAAACTCCACTTCTAGCACTATGTCCATGATGCCAGATTTCTACTCCTCAAATATGACTAAATTATGGTCTCCACAAAACATGGTTAAGGGGCTCTATCAAATATGGCATTAGATAAGCCAGTGAGAAAATTGGTGATACATTACTAAGCATATAATCCTTAATGGAAAGTCAGAAAAAGGTATCCATCTGAATTGAGAGTTATATTTCTGGTGCATAGGGCATACTGTAATATATAGGTACCAAGACTGAGTACAGTTGAAATGCTTTGGGCGGTGAGGTAAAGACAAATGGTGGTATAGAGTCAGGTCATTCATGAAGAGTTGGGAAAGAATGATATGGTTTCAACTAATTAACTAAAGGATAAACTGTTGTTGAATGTGGTAACACTTCATTAATTCAAAGGAAAAAAGTCTAAATATATATACATGTCACTTAGCCTCTTGATATTATAATCAATAAAGGCATGGAAACTCTTCTTGACTACTGCATTTGAAAAAAAATATTTATAGTCCTTGATTAATCCATGTTCTATAAGCATCTTATTAAACTCCAATACCTCTACTCTATGAATGTAATTTATACTATAAACCTAAATGGTGAATTTGAATATTTTCATTAACTAGTCTACCTTCAAGTTAATTAATGTTTCTATTTCAGGAAGAGTTGATTACAATATTAATAGCTTAATGGAATTTTTACTTAAGGAATTTTGCCAACAGTGATAGCTGAATCACAATTCATTATGAAGAGTGAATACCTAAAGTAATTTACCGATTTAATAAACCAATGAAATTGCTAAAGTGATATTTTATAGAAGTAGGCAAAATAATAACAAAATTCATTTGGAAGAGTCAGAGGTCTAGAATCTAGAGAGAAATAATGAGAAAAAATGTCACAAAGGGAACTTAATATTTCTACACTTCAAATATATTACATAGCAGTGGTGATTAGAATTATTTCAGTATTGATAACAAATACAGAAAAGCATGAGTATAACAGATAATCAAAAAGAAAGTATATGGAAATAGTAGTCTAATATTTAATAGACTAAAGAGCATTAATAGCTGAGGGAAGGACTCTTTTTTGGATAAGAATTGCCAGGAAAACTGGAAATCATTTTGGTACAATTTAGGTTTAAGCCATCATCTATATCATATACCAAAATAGGTAAAAGTAAATAATGGTCTAAATATCAAAAGTCACATTAAAAAATCAGATAATTTTTATAACTAAACCAAACAAGGACTTGAGGTGATACCAAAAAAAATCAAATAAATACTTTTATTATACAAATTTGAAATGTTTTTGCAAAATATAATCAATACAATGATGATAAGTGAAATTGTTTATTGAGCAAAAGAATATTTAATATTAAATATTTAGTATGAATATTAAATATCTCTGGCAAAATCCATATTTTATCTTTAGATGTAAATATTCTCTTAAAAAATGCCCATGCTACCACCATGTCTATTGCTCAGAAAATCTTCATTTTGAAAGAGAATCACCATACCATTTACCTTGACTATATTATCTAATCTACTGTCTAGCTTCACTTTAGCTATCACCATTTCCCCCTCAGATAATAGTATGGCAAAGGTGAAGACATAAAGAGATTTTGAAGATATAGGTTCTTCGACAAAATCATGGGATCCATGACCATACATAGTGAGACAAAAAGCATGTGACCTAAAACAAGCAATGCTTTCTACCCTGATGAACTGAAAGTTAAGGAGAGCTAATTAGGTGCTGTAGTTCAGACATCACATCTGTATGTTTAAAGTGACTGTATTCTTTCTTCTGAGTTGAAAACATAGGGAAGACATGATAGGGCATTGTTCCACAACCTCCTTTGGAACCATGGGAGATTAGCCAGGAAGATACAAGTGTTGAAAATTTTCTATGGCATCTAGTCTATTAATGTGCTTCTTCACATTAAACTTATATATTTGACTTGGTTTGATCAAAGGGGAACATCAGATGGAGTATGGAGCTGCAGGTTTGAATAGAAACCATATTAAGGGGAAGGAAACAGGCTACATGAATGTAATCTCTGCTGGATTTGGTTTTGGTTTTCCTCTGCATTTGCTTATACTCCCTAGACATGAGAATAAAATTGGGAATGGTGGGATTAAATTGCCCAGAGCATTAAATTTGAAAGTGGTTGCCTAAGGTTTCTCTAATTTTATACACTGAAGAAGAAATTTTAAAACGTTACTATGAAACCATGTATATGCAATATTTTACAAACTTTAAAGCATTACTTAACAATTGAAATTATCGTATTATATGTTGGTTTATGCAATAATAATCATGTAACACTGTGAGTATTGTTGTTATTCAATCCTTTCAATTTTGTCTAAATCTTTGTGATCCCAGGTGAAGTTTTTTTGGCAAAGATACTGGAGTGACTTGTCATTTCCTTCTCCATCTTATTTGTATAGATGGAAAAACTGAAGTAAATAGGATTAAGTGACTTGTCCAAGAATGAAGATGCTGAGAGAAACTCAAAAGATCATGAGCTTCACAAGATTTGTTTTTGGAATATAATGGCAAATATTTGGAATGATTGACAAAATGCTCCAGGTCTGGTAACAGCTTCTGAGGAAATAAACCAGAGACAACATCTGATCTTAGAATCTTGGATGATCAGCCTGTTGAAGCATTTGACCAGAGTATACTATCCTGAATGATATTTGTTTTGCATCTCGAATATGTCAGGTGTGAAGGACTAGGTGGAGAAAACTGAGATTACAAGCCTTACTACTAATAGCAAGACATCACTGTTTCACTGCTTCATAGCATCAGTCAACCTTTTAAATTTTGCTTTAATTGTAGTAAGGAGTTCACTTGACACTTTAGACTCTATTCAAGAGTGAGAAATTTCTCTATATATGTAATATCTTCCCTCCCTCCCACTATTCTCTTCTTTCCTTCCTTCTTTCTTTCCTTCCTTCCTTCCTTCCTTCCTTCCTTCCTTCCTTCCTTCCTTCCTTCCTTCCTTCCTTCCTTCCTTCCTTCCATCCATAATATATACTAATTTATGTGTAAATATGTCATCTTTCATGTCGCTTGAAATTGGGGAGATTAGAATTTCCTTAAGAGAAAAACGACCTGAAATTATTTAATATTGCCAGAAATTCATTTCCACCTAGTACAGAAACCTAGACTGAGACACCGACAGAGGAAAGGCAGGTAAGGTACTATTTAGAAACATGCCAAAATAATGAAAGGAAATTTGAAGCCTAGACTGGCAAGGCTTCCTTGTTTCTGTACCATGGAAGAGAGTTGGAACAGCTTGAGCTCAGAATGTCCTCTGGTGGCTAATACAGAGATTGCATATTTCGTGGATATTTTTGTCACACCCTTCTATGAATGACATGAAGCACACCATGCTTCTGTTATGTGCTTTGCCTGTATTTTTCACATGTTTTATTGCTCACTAGAAAACAAAGTTAATTATTAGAAAGAACTTTTTCTTCTGAAGAATCTAGTGATCATTCCCATGAATTACAGAATTATTCTTAAGCTTTTTTTTAATTTGGTTGGAACCATTATATAATGCATGATATATAAATTAATTTAATTCTGGGATATCAAATTAAAAGACCATTAGAATTAGCAACATTTACTAGGAGACAGGTGATTAAAAACTACCTATCACTATGACATTTTGAAGATCATTTTGATTCAAAGATGTCTTTTTGAAAAAAATTACCAAGTTCCCCATTTTTACTTCTGGAAAGATATTGGACTCTAAATTATGCTGAAAATACAAGATTCACTCTTGTCCAAGCATTGGTCTTTTTCATGTGAGTTTATTATCTTTCACTGTTGGATGGTTTCTCCCTCAGCTATTAAAGTTGCCTCCAGAAATTTTACAGCTAGATTTATATTAATGAGGACTAACCTGTCTCATCATATCACATTCCATACATATTTTAAACAACCCATTTTTCATTACCCATATAACTTTCTGGCTTCTGCCTGGTTGATTTCCAACATTTAATTTTGCTTATACTTCTGCACCTGCTGTTCCCTAAGGAAAGATTACTTTTGTTTGCTCTATTGTTCAATTATTATTCTCCAAATTTTCTGAATTATTTGTTTAAAGTAGCTTATTTGGAGTCTTCTTGTTGTTTTACACTAAACTGAATATTCATTTGGTGATTCCCTTGCTCCAGGCATACTGTAAGATCACAATACAATTATTTTGAATATTATGATGATATACATCTTCATACTGATAAATCTCTATCTGCATAAGTGGATTTCCCCTTTTTCTTATTTAGTTTCTAAATGATAAATTCCATTCATAAAGGACTTTGTTTGCTTCCTGAAAGCACATCACATATGTGCCTTTATATGTGATCTTTTGTCTGAAATTGCTTCTAGAACTACTTTCCCAAATCAAATTTTTATTTTGGCTTTTCCGCAAACTAGCTATATTCTCTTCTTAGAAAGAGAAGAATTATACTAGTTAGTCATTAACTATCCTTTTGCTTTCTCTATGGTAACTTATCATGGCCTTTAATGTTACTCTAAATTTAGTATTATTAGATGTAATGACTGACATACATTAGATTACCACATTTCATTCCACCATCATCCTATTTATTGGCATAATGGCAGATAAAATGGACTGCTGAAAAATTCCCAGAACTTTATCCTCTCAAAAAGACTTCCATATTTTTTTTCTTAGTCACAGCCACACAGAGTGGAAAACTTAATGAAAAAAAAATTAGAGGAGAATAAGGTATTAAAAATGGTTTCTACTATGAAGGCAAGTATTATATTCCATTTAAGCAAGAAGTAGGCAAAAGAGAGTAAGAACTAGATAAGCATCTTTGGAAGAAACCTGTAAACTGTTCAATTCACCTAACTGAGAGGAAACAGTATCTTTAAAGTTTCAACATAAAAATGTGTTGATTGGAACACAGGCAAATCTTCCTGAAATTGAAAAATTCAGTTTATTTTTCAGAGACTATCTTTAACAGAGACAGCAGCAACTCTCTTTTTGCAAATCTTTATACATTTCTCTAAGGTGATCAGTACCCACATACCAACACAGCTTGAGGTATGGGAGTGATGGGGAAGGGAATACATTTTTTTTATAATGCCCACTATGTTTGAGACATTTTTTCTATGCATTTTAGAAATGTTATCTTACCTGATCCTCACACAACCCTGCAAAGTAGGTATTGTTATTATCCCCATCATAGTTGAGGGAACTGAGGCAAACAGAGGTTAAATAGTTTGCACAGGGTCATATAGCTAGTAAGTGTCTAAGCCTTAAATTGAGTTTCAATCTTCCTGACTCCAGACCTAAAGCTCAATCTACTACACCACTTGCTGCCATCACAATTTGCACTCTTTCTTCCCCCCTTATCCCATTAGAATTTCATTCCAGCAGCTTAGTTGTTTCACTTAGAAATCAAGAAGAAATTAAATTGAGAAACACTGGTGGTAATATTTAAGAACATAGTGCTATTTTCATTTTAAGAGAATACTTTATGGCCCAAAGAAATCTGTCTCCAAGGAGAAATAATGGGAAAAGTAAGTACCGTTGGACAGGAAAGTTTAATTGGCATTGTTCAACTTGTGAGATCTAGTCAATGATCACCTCTGCCTCTTTGCAATACCATCTTAGCTCTAAATACGCTCTTATTTGGTGATATTGTCTGCTATTGAGGACTTAATTAGTATTTCTATGCAGATGACTTCAACATCATTTATTTGGCTCCTGAGCTCTAGTCTCAAACCACCATCTATTGGACATACCTTCCCCCCACCCCCAAACCTTCCCCTCTTCTGAACTTTCTATTTCTTTCAAAGGCATTTTCATTCTTTTTGCACAAAGTTTCACAACTTTAGCATCATCTTTGACTTTTTCTTTATGCCATATTTGATAGTCACTTTTTACTATTTCTACTCCCTTTCTCTACCCACATAGCCCTTTCTCAGGAGTATGCTTGAGTGATTTCTAACTAGCTTGTGAGAACTGATTGCTAAATTTTAAATTTATGCTTCAGAAATAGATTTTTTTTTTACAAATTAGGACTTGATTTATTATTTTATTGGTTATCTAGATTGAAGAAAGTATTAATAACACAAAGTGTTACTAATCTAAATTAAAAGTATATGTGCACATGTATTTTTTCTTTTTGGATAGCCTGGTTGTTAAATATTTATCAGCATATAATCTGCTACTTCTCTACATTAAACAATCTCAATACTATAGTGAACTATTATAATATCTCCTAATTGGTCATCCTGCCTCAAGTTTTTTTTTCTCTACTCTAATATATATATATATATATATATATAAAGAATACTATATATACACATACACACACATGTTATTACATACAGGAACAAAATTAGTTTTTTTTCTGAAGGCCAGATTTGACTATATCATGCCCTCACTTAAATCCCAATTGTTCTGTATTGCCTCCAGGAGAGGAAAAAAATCTTTTATTTCAGCTTCTTTTTTTTAATTGTAGTAAGTTTATTTTTAATACACATTGCTTTATGAATCATATTGGGAGCAAAAGAGAAAAACCATGGTAGAGATAAAAAACCAGGGAAAAAAGAAGTGAACATAGCATGGGTTGATTTACATTCAGTCTCCTTAAATCTTTTTCTGGATGCAGATGGCATTTTTTTCCAAAGTTATATTGGAATTGCTTTGGATCATTGAACCACTGAGAAGAACCAAGCATTTTATAGTTGATCATCACATATTCTTGCTGTTATTGTGTACAATGTATTCCTGGTTCTGCTTGTTTCACTCAGCATCAGTTTGTATAAATCTTTCCAGGCCTTTCTATAATCAGCTTAGTCATCATTTTTATAGAACAATAATATTTCATTACTTTCATGAACCATAGCTTGTTCAGCCATTCCCCAATTGATGGACATCTACTTCTTTTTCAAGTCATTGTTGCCACAAAAAGAGCTGCTACAAACATTTTTGCACATGGGGGTCCTTTTCTTTCCTTTATGATTTCGTTAGGATACTGACCCAGTAATGGCACTGCTGGGTCAAAGGGTATGTCCTTTGTGTGGTGTCCTTTGGTGAGACTGCTCTCCAGCATGGTTGATTATTTCACAACTCCACAAACAATGCATTTGTGTCCCAGTTTTCCCACATCCCCTCTAAGATTTATCATTATTGCTTCCTGTCATTTTAGCCAATCTCAGAAGTATGAGGTGGGACCTCAGAGTTGGTTTAATTTGTATTTCTCTAATTGATAGTGGTTTAGAATTTTTTATGTAACTATAAATGGCTTTAATTTCATCATCTGAAATTTGTCTATTCATATCCTTTAACAATATTTCAACTGGGGAATGACTTGTATCCTTATAAATTTAATACTATTCTTTATATATTTTAGAAATGAGACCTTTATCATAAATACTGTTTGTAAAGTTTTTTTCCCCAGATTTGTACTTCCCTTTTAATCTTGTTTCTGTTGTTTTTGTTTGTGTAAAACCTTTTTAATTTGATGTAATTAAAGTTGTCCATTTTGCCTTTCATAATGTTCTCTAGTTCTTCTTTGGTCATAAATTCCTCCCTTTTCCAAAGATCTGATAGATAAATTATCTCTTATTATCCTAATTTGTTTATGATATCCGTTAGACCCAAATCACGTATCCATTTTGGCCTTATTTTGATATGGGGTGTGAGACATAGCCAAATTTCTGACACGTTATTTTCTAGTTTTCCCAGAAATTTTTATCAAATAGTGAGTTCTTATCCCAGAAGCTGAAATTGGAGGATTTATCAAATACTAGATTGTTACAGGCATTGATTATTGTGTCGTGTGTATCTAATCTATTCCACTAATACACCACTCTATTTCTCAGCCAGTACCAAATGGTTTTGATTACCACTATTTTATAATATACTTTTAGGCTTGGTACTGCTAAGCCATCATTCTTTGTTTTTTTTTTTTTTTCATTAATTCCCTTGATATTCTTGACATTTTGTTCTTCAAGATGAATTTTATTAATTTTTTTTAGTTTTATAAAATAATGTTTTGGCAGTTTGATTGGTATGGCACTGAACAAGTCAAACAATTTAGGCATAATTGACATTTTTATTATATTAGCTCAGCCTAACCATGAACAATTGATATTTTTCCAAATGTTTAGATCTGATTTTATTTGTATGAGAAATGTTTTGTAATTGTGATCATATAGTTGTTGGGCTTGTCTTGGCAGGTAGACTCCCAAGTATTTTATTTTGTCTAAAGTAATTTTAAATGAAATTTTTCTTTCTATTTCTTGCTGATAGGCTTTGTCAGTAATATATAGAAAGGTCAATGATTTGTGTAGGTTTATTTCATAATTTGCAACTTTGCTAAAATTGTGAATTATTTTTGTTTTTTCGTTGATTTTCTAGAATTCTCTTAAATATATCATCATCTCATCTGCAAAGAGTGATAGTTTAATTTTCTCATTTTCTATTCTAATTCCTTTAATTTCTTTTTCTTTTTTTATTGCTAAAGCCAACATTTCTAGTACAATTTTGAATAACAGTGGGAATCTTATTGGGAATGTGCCCAACTTCTCTCCATTACAAATAATGCTTGCTGTAGGTTTTAGATAAATACCGATTATTATTTTAAGGAAAGCTCCCTTTATTCCTATGTTCTCTAGTGTTTTTACAGGAATAGGAGGTGTATTTTATCAAAAGCATTTTCTGCATCTATCGAGATTATCATGATTTCTGTTGGTTTTATTATTTCTATGGTCAATTATGGTAACAGTTTTCCTGATATTGAACCAGCCCTGCACTCCTGGTATAAATCCCACTTGATCATAGCGTATACGTTATCCTGCTAAGTTGCTGTAATCTCTTTGCTAATATTTTATTTAAAATTTTTGCATCAATATTCATTAGAGAAATTGGTCTGTAATTTTCTTTCTCTGTTTTGGCTCTTCCTGAATTAGGTATCAATGCCATATTTGTGTCATAGAAAGAATTTGGCAGGGTTCCTTCTTTACCTATTTTCCCCAAAAGTTTACATAGTATTGGAATTAGACATTCTTTAAATGTTTAGTAGAATTCACTTGTGAATTCATTTGACTCTAGAGATTTTTTCTTAGGAAGTTCATTAATGATTTGTTCAATTTCTTTTTCTAAAATGAGACTATTTAAGTATTCTATTTCCTCTTCTGCTATCCTAGGCAATTTATATTTTTGTAAATATTCATCCATTTTGGTTAGATTGTCAGACTTACTGACATCAAGTTGAGCAAAATAGCTCCTAATTATTGCTTTGAATTCTTTTTCATTGGTATTAAGTTCACCCCTTTCATTTTTGATGGTGGTCATTTTTTTCCCTTTTTTCTGATCAAATTAATCAAAAATTTATCTATTTTGTTAGTTTTTTTTTTACAAAACTAACTTTTAGTTAGGTTTTTTTTCACAAAACTAACTTTTAATTAGTTTTTTTCAATAGTTTAAGTAATTTAGGGCAATAGGACTGAAGGTCTACGTAGAAGAGACCTCAGGGACTATCTGCTTTAGTTCTTTCTCCTTTTTTATTGAAGAGGAAGCAATCACAAAAGCAAGACTCAGAAGGTCTTTGGATGCCAAGTCCAATTCTATCCATTACCTATTATTGCCTCTCCCAGACAATATATATGCCTGGCATCACATGTAGGAAATATCACTTCCTTTCAAAACCTTAAAATAGAGGGGTGATGAAATGAAATTAATGACAATAGGAAACATGGAAAAACTTTGAATGGATTTCAGAGCACTGAAACAAGGTCAGAAGGATCTCAGAAAACTATTCAAATTGATAAATGCTTATTAAATATGTACTATGCATGGGGCACCGAGTTAAATATTGGGAATACAAATAAAGAGGGTCAAGCCATTCTCCAATCGATAAATGGTCAAAGGATATGAATAGACAATTTTCAGAGGATGAAATTAAAACTATTTATAGTCATATGAAAAGGTGCTCCAAATCACTATTGATCAGAGAAATGCAAATCAAGACAACCCTGAGGTATCACTACACACCTGTCAGATCGGCTAAAATGACAGGAAAAGTTAATGGTGAATGTTGGAGGGGATGTGGGAGGGCTGGGACACTGATAAATTGTTGGTGGAGCTGTGAACGGATCCAACCATTCTGGAGAGCAATTTGGAGCTATGCTCAAAAAGTTATCAAACTGTGCATACCCTTTGACCCAGCAGTGTTTCTATTGGGCTTATATCCCAAAGAAATCATAAAGGAAGGAAAGGGCCCCACATGTGCAAGAATGTTTGTGGCAGCCCTTTTTGTAGTGGCTAGAAACTGGAAATTGAATAGATGCCCTTCAATTGGAGATGGCTGAATAAATTATGGTATATGAATGTTATGGAATATTATTGTTCTGTAAGAAATGACCAGCAAGATGATTTCAGAGAGGCTTGGAGAGACTTGCATGAACTGATGCTGAGTGAAATGAGCAGAACCAGGAGATCATTATATACGGCAACAACAGTACTATATGACAATCAATTCTGATGGACATGGCTCTCTTCAACAATGAAAAGTTTCAAACCACCTCCAATTGTTCACTGAAGAAAGCCATATACACCCAGAGAGAGGGATGTGAAATGTGAACCACAACATAACATTCTCATACTCCTTGATTGATGTTTGCTTACATTGTGTTTCCTTTATCTGACATGTCTTTCTTGTAGACACGATTTTTCTTGCACAACAATGATAAGTTTGGAAATATGTATACATATATTCGATTTGCCAATATTTTAACATAATTAACATGTAGTGGATATCCTGCCATCTAGGGGAGGGGTGGGGAGTTGGGGGTAAAAATTTGTAACAGAAAGCTATGTAAGGGTTAATGTTGAAGAATTACCCACACATATGTTATGCAAATAAAATAAAAAAATTTAAATTAAAAAAAAAACAAATAAAGAGGGAAGTAGGCAAGGAGAGAGAGACAGAGAGAGACAGAGAGAGACAGAGAGACAGAGAGACAGAGACAGAGAGAAAGAGAGACAGAAAGAGAGAGAGACAGAGAGAGAAGGACAGACAGACAAAGAGAACATACCTCTCCTTCAGAGAGCTGAAATTCTATTGAGGTATACAACATATATACAAGGTTTTTATTGTTGTTGTCATCTATTAATGCACAGATTTTTTATAAGGTTGTGGGACCTGGCATTTAATATTCTTGTGTGATTTACCAACAAAAGAATGTTTATATGGGCTCCATTACTCCTTCATAAAGCCTGAACAAATGCACAGAGACACTCTATTTGGCTGGGATACTTGAGATGGAAAACAAGAATACAATTCTTAGTGCTACTTGCCATGCCATAGAGATCCAATTGATAGTATAAAGTATGAAAGAAGCATGTGATATCAAGGGAGAGGGACTGTTTTAACAGAAAGAATTATGGGCTAGAGGTGCCAGTAATAGGTAATTTCTCTTCCCTCCCCAGATCCTATCTTCCATTTGGTCTCCTTCACTGTAACTTCCTCTCACTGCCAAAAATATCCTGCTGTCAAAAAAGTAAGACCAAGTGAGGTCTCTTGAATTATTGAATACATGGAAAACTCTGGGAAATGAGAATACTGTTCCTATGACATGTAAGGCAGGATTATATTTAGTATCTTATTCAGATCCTAATAAAGCCAAGTGCCCAACAAATGAGCCAGTATGGGCATTGCTCACCAAGCAGTGAAAATTCTAACTTATTTTTGGCACAGGTGGCTGCTGCCGTATGAAAGGGGTAGCAACATGCCAGGTGGAGATAAGCCACTAAGCTGGCTGATTAGATCAAATTGCTGCCAATATAATCATCTGAGATCCATTTTCTAAACTGATATTGCAGATCATTATATACTGAAGTTGAATCATGTACCTGATATAGACTATAATGACATGAAAACTTAGAGAGGAGGTTTGGGGTGGGGAGAGGATTCATAGTAGGTACTCATTTTATAAGCAATGATCCCTTGTTGATATAGATATATATACACATATATACATACATACATATTTATATATGTATTTATATATATATGTATATATATATATATATGTATATATATATATAAAGGAAGGAGAATCAGATCAAACCAGAAGTATTTTCCCATGGTAAGGTCAGTGTTTTGTTTTACAGTATGACTCTTGCATGTTATAATGTTCTAGGCCTAATCAGATAGCCTGTCATTCATCAGCCAGGGTTTTATTCATCTATAACCTGTATCCAGGCATTTGTACTCTGTAGCCATGAGCTATAAAAGGTAGTACCTGTTTTATCTTGTGTTGTGCTGTGTATTTACAATCAATTTTAATTCTATTAGATGTTCTCTTGCAATCACTCCAGCTCCTTTATGCTGTACTTGTCTGCCTATCCCTTGGATCAGCATTCAACAGTCATGAGGGTTTTCTTAACTAAATGACTTTACTGGTTGGCTTGTGATAAAGTTTTCCCAATTTAATATAGTCCCTGGATCCCATGGAACTCACCACAATGGCCATGACATTTTTACATTTCAATTAATTGGGGAGAACAATATACAGGAGAAAAACCAGGGGCCTTTCTGGTTCTCCTTTATTATCATTTTTCTAATTTTCAAGCACAGTGAAAAGACAAGTAGTGATTACGATGGTTTTTTGTTTGTTTGTTTGTTTTGTTTCATATTTTTAAAAGCTTGGTATTATGGCACTGAAATGAGCAGAGAGAATCAATTTTAACCTCTATCTGCTGTCTGTCATGTGAAATTAATGAAAAAAGGGGCACTAAAAAGCATCTTATTTCTACAATCTCATTGTGAGGCTTTTCAATGTTATTCCTATACAAGCTGTTGTTCTAAGTACTCACTCCTTCTCTCTGGGGCTCAAAGTCACTGTAAACTCCAAACAGAAAGGCAGAACTAAGGGCATCTTCTTTGCCATGGCAGAGGAAGAGTAGACTAGGATAATCTCTAAAATCCCATTTCTAGAAGATTCTTTAATCTTCTCCTTAACATACTCATTCATTCATTCAATTAGTTTTTAAATGCCTACTATGTGCCAGAAACTTCACTGTAGATACTGTTAAGGAAAAATTGAAACAGACTCTACCTAACAAGGAAGCTAAATTGTTGGATCATGGAATCAGAAAACTTGGAATTCAAATTCAGAAACTTACTATTTGCCTTATCTTGGGAAAATCTCTTAACTTTTTTCTGCTTTGATTTCATCTATAAAATTGAAAAAATAATGCCAAACCTTTCAGAGTTGTTGTAAAGATAAAGGATATATAGCTAAATGGATGTATATATATCCATTTCAGAAACAGGCTTTAGAGGTCATCAATGTTCTCATGGCTCATGGATTCAGGGTCCTGGGTTGTCTTCATTAGGGTCTGAAGGGAAATAATGGTAGTGGTTTGACTTATTTGATACAAGCTGCCTCCTGTTTCTCACTCAAGATGCCTTGCTTATTCAGCTAGACTGGCTTGTCTTCCCTGTAGGTCAAATTTGATTGGTGGTTAGTGGAGATGGCTAATCTCATCTTCAAAAGAGTTGCTTCCATAATTGATGATTGGGGTAAAATGATGGGGAGGACTGAATTCAGGTCAGTGTCTGAAGGATGATGCTGTTCCCAAGGCTCTTGATTCTAGCTGCCCAAAGGTGGCAGTTGGTCTGCAGTTCATGTTGGCAGGAAAGGAGGAACCAGGATAGTCCTTTTATAGATTCTGTTGCTTAAACTGAGCTTTGAATGAAGCAAGACTTTATTTGTTTTTGAGGGAAAAGTGAGAGTAAATTTTAGGTATGGGGGAATGTATTATGCAAAGACATGGAATGTCATGGATAGTAAACTATTAGTAGTTCTAATTTTCCTTGATCCTCATGATCACTTTCTCCTCTTGGATATACTATCCTCTATTGGTCCTTAATCCATGTCATTCCCACTAACTAAGGTGACC
Organism: Myrmecobius fasciatus; assembly: GCA_023553655.1. Lineage (NCBI taxonomy): Eukaryota > Metazoa > Chordata > Mammalia > Dasyuromorphia > Myrmecobiidae > Myrmecobius > Myrmecobius fasciatus. The sequence continues at coordinate 6,870 of JAJPUD010004149.1, read as the reverse complement.
CCCTGTCCAAAGCTTTCTTCTCTCTTTGCTCTATATTCTCTTATTTGGTGATCTTTTCAGATCATTATCTCATCAGTTTAATTTTCATCTCTTATAGATGGGTTTTATCACAGTCATCCCTAATCTCTCTTCTGAGCTATAATTCCAGAACAACTTCTTTTTAGACATCTCAAGTGGAATGTTCCACAGGGCTCTCAAACACAAGGTGCCCAATATAAAACTCATTATCTTTCACAAAAAAAAACCCAAAACAAAACCTTTTCTCCATGCTGAACTTTCCTATTATGGTTAAGAGTATTACCATATTCTAGTCATCAAGGCTTACAACTTTAGTGCCTCATTCACCTCTTCATTCCTTCAACCTCATTGATTTCATAGGAACTTGTACCAGCTAAATTCAATAAGAGAGAGCAGACTTTGATTTCTACTATTATTGCTAATTAGCTTATCTCTATTGTCTCTTCTATATCTTAAAATAATTTTATGATATAATAATTGATTGTGTAAATAATAAGTAATGAGCATTATCCTCATTTTACTGACTATGAAAGTGAATCAGAGAGGAATTATGATTTGTCTACTTCATATAATGACTAAAAGACTCTGAGTAATAACCAGGTAGTTCTTTCTAAACTACTGTATTAACTTTTATCCAAGTAATTCGACATTCTCTCCCCCAGTTTTCCTGATCTATATCTGGCCATTGGACCCAAGTGGTTCTGGAGGAGAAAATGGAGCTGGTGAATTTGCACAGTCCTTCCTCCCTCAAATCCAGTTCACTTGCTTGTCATGGCAACACCACCCTGATATCATGGTCCTCTTCCAAAATAAAGGACAAACAATAACAACCACCTCCATTCTACAATTTTCTCTTCAGGGTAAAGAGAGAATTCAAGGTTCATAGTCAAAGGTCAAACCAAGGTTCCCAAGTCTCTCATTATAGTGATTTGGCAGATCAGGGATTTTAAGACTGTTATTAAGCTTCCACTTGTGATGTGGGATGGCATAAGAAATTTCTGGGACCCTGATGCTGCTCCACAGTTTGTATCAGAAGTGGAAAAGTTAACCCAAACCCAAAACCTTTGGGTTCTAAATCCAATCCTATTGTTTGAGGAACTCTACAGAAAGAATCACATGCAAAGCAAATTCTTTCTTTCTAAATTCTCCAGATTCTCAGATTATATCTGGATCTATCATTGCCTAAGATAAATTCATAGGATTAGAGGCTTAGAGGTAGAAAAAACCTCAGAAATCATTGAATCCAATCCCATAATTTTTTTCCATTAAAAAGCAATTATTTTATCACCTTCCCACCTTGTCCCCATAATTAAAAAGAAAAACAAAACCCTTCCAAAATATGCATAGTCAAGTAAAATAAATGTCCATGTTGTCCATGTCTAAAAATATATTTTATTTTGCATCTTGAATGTACCACCTCTTAGTTATATTCTAACACTAAGCTGAAGGGGATTAATAACTTGCTACTGATAAGATGGAAACCATATTCTTTGACAATTAATCAGAAAGTTTTCTCTGGAAAACTCCCCTTCGTATGGGAGAACCAGCTTTTGAAAATTGAAGAAAGAAAAATGTGAAATTAAAGGTCAGAACTGAATGATAGAATATTAAAGATGAAGAGACATAAGGATATTCAAGTCCAACCCTGACCTTTTGTATATGGAGAAATTGAGATACATGGAGGTTAAAGTGATTTATGGAGGCCTTGTATTATTATTTATATAGGAGTCCTGGCCCCCAAATAAATACTCTTCACAGTACACCAACCTGAAGCCCAAAGTCTTATATATTAGTTTATTCCTTGTCAAAATGTTCACTTTTTATCACATAGACGCAGTCAACAATAATATTTCACATTTGAGATGCAGTATCTTGTGCTTGTGATGTGGAAAACCTGGCTTCACTAAGAATAGAGTTTTTTAAAATATGTACATCTTAACCCTATCAGGTAGCCACTATTATTTCCATTTTATGGGAGTTTGAGGATAATTAAGGAGTTTAATCAGGGTCACACTAAGTAATCTGAGGCAAAATACAAACTTGAGTCTAGTACTTTATCCAATATGCCACTTACATGTACTACTAGCTGGGGGGCAGAGCCAAGATGGCGAACTGTGGACAGCTTTCTCTGTGAACTCCTTTGGGACCTTCCCTCAAACCCAGACAAAGTAAGCCTTCCAACTGGTTTCTAAGTGAGAGCACCACCAAGCATTTGGACTACAACACACTTCTATCAAAGATCTACCGTGAAAGAACTCCGGAGAAGGTTAGCCTCAGGGGAAATCAGACGCTGGTCGCGATCAGACTCCAGCTGGGGCGGAAGTCAGGGCTGCGATAGAGGGGCAGATTTTGGGCACCCAGGAAGCCCCTGGGAGACGCCTGGGCCACTTTGCTCTGCTTGCGGGCAGGTGCTTTGGCAGATCTGCCTTTGGAAAAAAGTATATCGAGAGCAGCTGAAAACGTGGTCCTAGTGCGAATCTAGCCCAACCAGCCTCAGACCGGAAGTCAACTCGGCAAACTGCCCCAGGGCAAATACAAATTGTTGCAGTTTTCTCTGGTTTTGACCAATATACCAACTTTAAATTATGAGCAAGAAGCAGAAGAGAGCTCTCACCATAGAAAGCTTTTACGGAGAAAAAATAGAACAGTCCCCAGATCCTGACATTATGAAAACAATCCCAGATGAAGCCACAAAGGCAGACTTAAGTTGGTCTCCCTTTCAGAAGGCTTACCTGGATGATTGCATTAAGAATCTCAAAAGAGAGCTAGAAGAAGAATGGGGAAATAAATTGAGATCAGGGCAACAGAAATATCAAAAACTGGAAAATAGGACTGGTGAATTGGAAAAAGAAAACAGTTCACTGAAAAACAAAATTGGTGAATTGGAAAAAATCACCAATTCACTGGAAAATAAAAATGGTGAACTGAAAATCAAAATTGGTGAATTGGAAAAAGACAACAATTCACTGAAAAACAAAATTGGTGAATTGGAAAAAGACAACAATTCACTGAAAAATAAAATTGGCAAAATGGAAAAAGAATGCATTGAATCAAGAAATTCAATTGGCCAGCTACAAAAGGAGCTAAAAAAGATAACTGAAGGAAATAATACTTTAAAAATTAAAATTGAACAAATAGAAGTAAATGACTCAATAAGACTTCAAGAATCAGTTAAACAAAAACATGTACTACTAGCTGCCATATACTATCTCTATGGTCCTGGGCAGAGTACCAGACAAAATTACAAATGAGTTTCCAATCCACATTCTTGAATATAGTTTCCACAGTAGTGAAATCATAGGTATGGACCCCAAAAAATAAATAAATAAAAATAAAAATAACTGTAAGGCTTTAAACTTGAAGGCTTAAAAACACTATACTTAGAATAGCCCAGGTACTAGTTTTTGCACTCACTATACCTGTTTGACAGAGAGTTATCTGAGTCATTTCTCCAAATTTATAAAATTTCTCCAAAATTATAAAAACCTATACATGACTGAGCCACATCTGGGACACAAATCTGGATCTTCTTCCTCTAAGACCATTTTTTTTTCCTACTCAGCTAATCTATCTCTCCAAACGTAGAGAGCACATAAATACCTTTCTTACAATGAGTCCTGTTAAGCAGGTAATAGAAGTAGCATTCCCATCTTAAGGATGTGAAAACACAGCCCCAGAAGCTATGTACCTTACTATGGGAACTGAATGAAGCACACTGACTACATCTTATTAATCAGTTCTGGAGCTAGCTCACTTTCCTTTCTGTTCAGCTGTGGGTATAGTTTAATTTCTGTTTTTTGAGAATACTTTATTCAGTTATGAGAACTGTGAGAGAACTTTATTGAATTGTTTGAACTTAACTCTTCGTAGCTGGGAAGCTAGACCACCTCTACCTGTTAGTTATAGACCTTTAAATAAGATCCTATAATATGGGGACCAGAAACTCAGTTAGATCCAAAGATTAATCTAGTTCCATACTGATAAGCTATTGTTTTCAAGTTCCTTTGACTGATTACAGGCATTGGGGGCAGAGGGAAGACACTTCTTTTTCTAATTTAAGGTAATTGTACCTGTTTCCTCTCCCTCTTCCAAACTGGAAAGTCCCTAATCTTTCCTCCAAAGAAATCTGTTTACTTAATTTTAAATCCTGGTTTATATCCTGTTGTTTTCTTTTAATGAATAGAAATCTATATCCTCTTTATATTTGAGGCCCACTACCAAGGTGAGGAGGACTATTTATTACATAACTGGCATGCATAGCTTAATATCAATATCTCAGAAGCTCAATCTTTGCACCCATTCAGAATGCACCCATTATCATATCATCTATATTCATAGAGCTATAAGTGCCAGAGCAAGGTTCAAATCCAGGTCTTCTATCTTCCAGTTCTGATAGTATGCCTCCCTATTTGTTTCAAAGTGGGTTCTTATTTTTTTTTTCTGTGTCTTTTACCCCTTTGGAAATTTGGTAAGGTCAATAAACCTCCTCAGAATAATTTCCCTAAATACATAAAATATACAGGGATTCAAAAGAAACCAATCATGTTGACATACAATTATTGAAATGTTAAAAATTCCAAACTTCATAAAGGGTCAAAGAACTCCAGGTAAAAAGCTCTTCATTTAGAATATTTTAAGGCCTAGGGAAAAACAAACAAAAAGCTTTTATGACTCTTCCTGTGTTTATTTATTCTTCCCTCTTCCTTTTCACCAGTTCTTTCTGTCTCTTTTTAGATTGAGGGAATAAAAACAATTGCCTTCAGTAAGCCTGTTGTACCCTGGTTCTCCTGACCCACACAGCTTTCCATAAAAGTCCAATAAACAGGGAAGAGAAGGTAGAATCAGTGTATAATGAATTTCTTTTAAGGCAGTTTCCTGATTTCCTTCAGGCCCCTTTTAATGTATTCTTTGTCCCTGAGCAGGAGATTATTTTTCCCAGATATGTTTATAAAGAAAGATAGAAAGGGAGAGGAAAAGGGTAAGGTTTTAATGTAGTTTGATGCTTTTAGATTTCTTCAGTGCCTTTTGAAGAGCTACAGGCTCTTTTGAAAAGAACTTTTAAACACTTCCTAAATAAAGAACAATTTCCAAGAATTACCCTAGCCAAAACTGGGATAAGACCAGGAGCAGCCACAGCAAGAAGACAACAGGGGAGGGGGAAGGGAGACAACAGATGAGATTGTGGGATCTTGTCAGAAAGTGTTTCAACTATTCATTTTACCAGTTATGATTGTCTGTTGCCTTGACCTTTTGATTTGTCAAGACTTCTGTTCCATACAAAGCCTTCCTTGGTCTCCTAGCTCCAGAATCAATAGTCTTCTCTCATTCCCTAGCTCTTAAAGCCTATTTAAGGCTTTCACTGAGGAGGGTCATAATAGCTGGATTTCTCTTTTGAGGATAAAATTCATAATGTAATTTTGGCTGGAACAAATAGTGCTGCCTGATCTTGTTTTCAGTATAATTTTTAGGTCAAAAAGAGTTTGGGGTTTTCTGGAATCTGCCATTTTGTTCTTCTTGTTTGAACTTTGTTCTCAGAGGACCAATGATATCAAGAGGGTGATTTCTTGACATGCAAGTGAATTGGATTTAAGAGAGGCAGAACTGTGCAAAGTCATCAATCAGCCTCATTCTCTCTTCCAGTGATGCTAGATCTGCCAATGACTGGGTGTATGATTTTAAATGAGTCACTTTCCCATCTTTGAAGCAGTTCCATAATATATGGAAGGACTTGGTACATGAGCAATGAGCTATCTCACACCCTTAATTTTGTGTAGTTCCATAAATATTAATCTCAAATCTCCACTTTGCAGTGGTGGCATTTATTTAGCCTAGTATTCTTTTAGATAAGAACCATGAATTTACTTGGTTTTTTCCCCTCACTGATATTTTTGGTTTTAACATCAATTTCATTTATTTGAGTAAAGTAATACTTCATTTTATTCATGTGCCACTATTTAATTTAGCAATTCCTCAGTTGATGGACATTTAATATGTTTTCAGTAAAGAGTTTACATTCTAACAGGGGAAAGAAGTACATATGTACAGAATAAATATAAAGAAAAAGACAAATGCAATTAATTACAATGTTGTTTAGGAATGAGGGTACTAGTAGTCGAAAGAATCAATTACAAAATTATGTTAATTGTACTTAAAAAATAGGTTTTAGTGCCCCATGTATTTCTCCTAACTAATCTACCCATCCTCAAATCCCAAAGTGACATTCCTAAAGCACAGTTTGGGACATTTTACTTCCCCCTCAGTAATATCCAAGAGCTCCTTATTATTTCCCTGATCAAACACAAATTCTTCTGCTTGGCATTTAGATTCTTTTTATAAGGTCAAAATGGTTACACAATTTATTTGTTTTCTGTTCCTTTTTTATTTTCTTTTTTTCTAGTAAATTTATTTATTTGTGATACTCATTGTTTTATGAATCATGTAGGGAGAGAAAAATTAGAGCAAAAGGGAAAAACCATGGAAGACAAGAATAAAAAGAAAAAAGAAGTAAACATAATATGTGTACATTTACATCCAGTCTTCTAAGTTCTTTTTCTAGATGCAGATGGCATTTTCTATCCAAAGTTTATTGGAATTGCTCTGAATCACCAAACCACTGAGAAGAATCAAGTTTTTGATTGTTGATCATCATACATTCGTGCTGTTAGTGTGTACAATGTATTCTGCTTGTTTCACTCAGCATCAGTTCATGTAAACTTTTGCAGGCCTTTCTAAAATCAGCTTGTTCATCATTTTAATAGAGTAATAATTTTCCATTATCTTCATGTATCACAACTTGTTCAGCCATTCCCCACTTGATGGGCACTTACTTGTTTTCCATTTTTTTTTTTTTTT
>JAJPUD010004148.1:84519-209641 GCA_023553655.1 Myrmecobius fasciatus | reverse complement strand
CAAAAAAACTTTTTTTTCCCAAGCTTTTCCTTTCCTTCCCCCCACCCCCCACCCCTAGATGACAGGTAATCTAATACATGCTAGATAGAATAAATTATATGACAAATACAATACATGTATACATATCTATACAGTTATCTTACTGCACAAGAGAATTGTTTCTTTCTAGGTGCTAGGAGAATCTGTTCCTTGGTGCTATAGTCTTGAAATTTAGCCACAATATTCCTTGGGGTATTAATTTTGGGGTCTCTTTCAGGAGGTGATCGGTGAATTCTTTCAATGGTGATTTTGCCCTTTGATGATACAATCTCAGGACAGTTTTCTTTCAGGATTTCCTGGAAGATAGTGTTTAGATTCTTTTTTTCATCATGGCTTTCAGGAAGTCCAATAATCCTTAGATTATCTCTCCTAGATCTATTTTCCAAGTCAGTTGTTTTTCCTAGGAGATATTTCATATTTTCTTCTAATTTTTCATTTTTTTGTTTTTGTTTGACTGATTCTTGAAGTCTTATTGAGTCACTCACTTGCATTTGTTCAATTCTTATTTTTAAAGTGTTGTTTTCTTCAGTTACCTTTTTAAGCTCATTTTGTAACTGGCCAATTTGTTCATTGCATTCTTTTTCCACTTCACTAATTTTATTTTTCAATTAATTGGTGTCTTTTTCATATCTCTTTTGCAGGGCATCATATCCTTCTTGCAAGATATTGCATCCTTCTTGCACTGATTTCAGTTTATTTTCCCATTTATCCTCCAGCTCTCTTTTGAGGTTCTTTATGCAATCTTCCAGAAAGGCCTTTTGAAAATGGGACCAGTGATGGTCCTTGGTGGTTTTTTCTTGATTTTTGTCTAAAGAAACCTCTGCATCTGAGGTCGTTTCTTTGCCTTGATAAAAGCTGTCTATGGTGAGAGCTCTCTTTTGCTTTTTCATTTTTTTTAGACAGAGTGGATATCTCTTTAAGGTGGGGGGAAAAAAAAAGGGCGGCTGAAAGGCAGCTGAAGAGCTTTGCCCTGGGGCACTTCGTCGAATTAACTTAAGGTGCTGGGCTGGTGGGGGCTAGGACTAAGTCTGAATTACTCCTTAAACAAGGCAAGTCTGCCAGAACACCTGCCCCCAATTAGGGCAGAGTATCCCTAGTGCCTCAGATAAACTCCAGGTGTTTGGAATTTGGAGTTTGGAGTTTGGAATTTCTGCCACGCTGAGCTGAGTCCCACCCTCACTTCTGGCCTACACAGGAGTCGTCTATTTATCTCTCTCTCCGAGTCAGACAAACCTGATATGAAGTTCTCCAGAAAGCAGTGTCCAAATATTTCTGAGTTTGTTGACTTGAAGACGGGTTCAGAGCCTTATTTTATTGTTGATTTGAAAGAAGATCAGAGGAGAGTTAGAGAGTCACCTTTTCACTCCGCCATCTTGGCTCCGCCCCCTGAGAACCTGAGAATTTCTTAGTGATACTTATGTTTGTGCTCCCTAAAACAGTATAGCTTTATGGCCATGGGAAGTATACTTTTTGTATTGAGAGGTTTGTGAGATGGATCATCATACTTTATCCATTTCTACAACATCTTTTATTATTATTATTACTTTAGAGTGCACTTTTTTAAGCTGAATTTATTTTGGGGACATCTAAAAAAAGTATTTCAGATGGTAGAAATTAGAATTAAAGATAATTTTGAAAATTCTATAGCTGAAGAATATTTTTTGGCTTAGTTCAAGTATGAAAGAAAAATAGTATGGCTTAAGACTTAGATATATTTCTTTTAAATTATCATACTGTTTAGTTATTAAATAACCTACTCAATAAATGAAGAATACTTTTTTACATCTCCAATTTCTATCAGTGATTATGGCTTCTCAGTTGGTTCATGTTTTATTCATTATTATACATTTAACTCTTGTCTAATGTGCTTTGTACCAGTCTGAAAGGAATAAAAAACCTGGAAGATAGGGATACACATAAAAGGCTTAGGACATTATTGCTCTTTTCATTCTTATCACCTTTCATGACCAACATTTTGAGAGACTGGCGTCGTTGAGTTATGGTACATCAGTATTAATTGTGCTTTACCTTCAGATCATTTCAGCATTTTGCAAATAGTTGGATTCTGTCTTTAACAATTTACCTTGTCCTTATATCAAGTATATAAATTTGTTTCTTTTCAAATTCTGGATAAGGATAGACAGAGATTGTGACATAGAAGCATTATTTGCAACCCAAACTTTATTAAATGTTTGATTTTTATCTGTTTTAGAACATGAAAAGCAGCAGTTATGCAAGAGTACCGATTATATGAATTTGCATTTCAAAGTAAAATGGTTTTATAATGAATATGTGCGAGAGCTCACTGCCTTCAAGGATGCTGTTCCTGAATACTCTTTGTAAGTAGTGATTTTTCACTCCTAAATTTTACTCTCAATACACAAAGCTTTAAGTTCACTTGAGTTCTCCAGCACTTTCCTTTCTTACAGTCTTCTTGTAATTGGAGAAATTTCAAATATTCAGATATTAACAATTATTTGATTATCTTTCGTAGTTGTTTCTGCTTAGTCTTTTCCATTTAAATGTGTTCAATTTAAATGTGATGACCAGATTTATGGGGAGAACTGAATGCATGTGTTAACAATATGAATTAAATTCCTATAGAGCTAGAATTTAGATTATTCTGGAGTTGGAGAGAGCACATATGAATCCTTTATATCACCATATCATTTCCTTGTCCTTGCCATATAACAAAGTACTTAAACAATCAAAGTTTTCACAGTAATTAAAAAAAAGATTATTTAGAAAGAAGAGGTAGAGGAGTATTTGATAAATACCTACTTATTTCAGTATGATTCATTTTGAGTGAACTCTTTAAAAAAACACACACTCTTTAAAAAGCACACTTAAAAAAAAAACTTAAAACTTAATTATGTGCAAATGAATTGTTTCTTATGGACCACAATGTTAACCAAATGAGGTTGTTTTTTTTTTTTTTTTTTTTAGATGGTTTGAGCCTTTTGTCATCCAGTGGCTTGATGAAAATGAAGATGTATCAATGGAGTTCCTTCATGGTGCTCTAGGAAGAGACAAAAAAGATGGAGTAAGTTTAACTTCCTGTCTTCAAAATAGTTATTGTCAAGAAACGATTTTAAAATAAACCTGTGATTTAATTATTACAGAAATGTCCCATGGAGGGAAATTCCTCTAGCAATAATGAAGAATTAAAATTAAATGATTAGTGATTAGTTTGAACAACTTCTATTACTTTAAAATTAAATAACAAAGACAATGGAATATAGTGAATACAGAGTGATTCAGAATCAGAAACACTTTTATTCTGGCTCTGCCTCTAAGGCATACTGGCTATGTGATCCTGGGAAAGTTCCTTAATCATTCAGTGCCCCAGGCAATTCTCTTAGGCTACAAATTGGAGAACAGGTACCATAATTTCCATTATCATTAACTTGAATATGAGTTGAACACTGAAGCTACAGACATTGAGTTCCCAAGGACTTATCGCAGAATCCTGTGATAATCTTTAAATCTCATAGAATTTGGCTGGGGTCCTAAGATATGGACAAGTGACCTTTCCAATCCATTTGGAGCAAATATCATGAGCATGAGCTACCTCTGACTTTTATGTGACCACTGAAGAATATTCTTAGATATTCTAACACCATGCTTCATAACTTCTGTCCAGGAAGTAATGAAATGTTATATAACTGAGATCTCAATTCAGCAGAAAGAGATTTCAAATAGCATAAAATTTTCCTATTTTATTGGATCCAAAGCAAATTCAAATGGAAGGGACTGACTGCTTTGAAGCAAGCATTTTATTACTGTGGGTTGGAGTTGGATGATATGAGATTCAGCAGCTAATGAATAATGAATCCACTGTCTCAAATGTGCCATCTCATTGGAATGGTTTCTGCTTTCTCCTTTCTCAGTTTCAGCAGACCTCAGACCATGCCCTCTTCTCTTGCTCCGTAGTAGATGTCTTTGCACAGCTTAATCAAAGCTTCGAGATTATCAAGAAATTGGAGTGCCCTAATCCTGAAGCATTATCCCATTTAATGAGAAGATTTGCAAAGGTAGATTAAAAATAGTCAATCTCTTTTTTTATTTCTGAGTCTGTGAAATTTCCTCATTTTCTTCACTATTACCTAAATAATTTTGTTGTGCTGCTGTATCTAAGGCAATAGTCAAATTTCAATCTCTTTCATGACATAGTACCAACCATTTCAGGGTTTTTTTTTTTATTTTGTTGTTGTTGTTGTTTTTTCCCTCAGCTTCACAGAAGCCTATTTCTGTGCTATATACTTGTTATTTTCAAATTATTCAAGTTCACATTCATAAAGAAATTATACTGAATAGCAACATTTTTCAGAGATGCAACTTCCGATATAAAAGAAAGTTTTAACATTTCTATCTCAGTGTAACACATATTTATCGTGGTGTAATACTATGCAAAGAATGTTGGATGAAAAATTGGGGGTCAAACCTTAACTCTTTAAAATCATAAAATTTGTCTTGCTTAAACGATTTGAACACAAATCTCCTAACTCCCCAGTCTATTCACCATTCTTTTTAATCCCTCATATATTTTCTGTAAAACAGAAATCCATTGAGTTTGTCCTTCGATTTTTTCATTTGTAATGTCAAGATTAGATCTTTACAGTTTCTAGCCAGCTCACATTTTGCTCTTCACTGTAGGAAGTAAATGCAGGTACACACACACACACACACACACACACACACACACACACACATAATCTCCTGAAAGAATTTATGATTCACTGAGGAGTAAAATAAATGCATAAAATAATGGAAGTGGGAAATTCAGATATAATTTTGTTTAAATTAGTTAAGAATATTATCACAGAATAGGGAGAAGATCATGCCAACTATAAAAGTTTGAAAAGCCTTCATTGCCCAGATGGGACTTAAGCTTTAAGGATTCAATCTACTTTGACAGGTAAAGGAAAGAGAAAAAGCATTTCAAGACAGAGAAACAGAATGAATAAATACATTAAAAATTGAAATGATTATATGTATGGAACTGACCTCATTTGAGCTGAGTGTCTGTGTAGAGAAACAGCAGTAATATCTGATATTTGCATAGAACTTTAATCCTAGAAGGAACAAGTATGTCAATTAATGCAAAAATGTACTTGGGACTTCAAAGTAGTAGGGTCAAACTGAAATAGAAACAGGGACCATTGAACTGTACATAAGGATCCTTGGAGGCTGGATATTGACTTAGAAAAAGACATCCACACATACAAAGCTCCCCTTCTCTCTCTCTCTCTCTCTCTCTCTCTCTCTCTCTCTCTCTCTCTCTCTCTCTCTCTCTCTGTCTCTGTCTCTCTGTCTCTCTGTCTCTCCCTCTCTCTCTTCTCTCTGTCTCTGTCTTTCTGACTGTCTCATTTTTCTCTCTCTGTCTCTCTCTATATATGTATATATATACACATACCCATATATATACACACATATAAGCACATACACATCATGCACATATATGTGTATATATAATTATATTATATATTATATTTGCTTATATGCATATATACATGTCTATGTATAATACATATTCATATCGGTACCTATACAAAAATTGATATATCAATGCATTCAAATCAGAAAGGAAATGTTTCATCTGTTTCCAGCCCCACTTGGGAGTATCAGGGACTATATGCAGCTAATAGTTTGATATCTCTGCTTAAAAGTATATTTAAATAAGAATTACAAAGAAATTTCTGGCATTATTTTCTCTGGTCTTTGTAACAAGCCCAAGACATAAATACAACAGATATTATTATCTCTATTTGACAGATGAGGAAATTGAGGTTTAACATTTCTTCCTAACTCCATGTCTAGTGACATTTCTATTATATCTTTCTATATATTTCTATTATATTATCCTTGAAGAGCTGAAGTGGGTATAAATGATGGAAGACCTTGACAAACGCATTGAGGAACTTGAAACTGAGATTGTATCATACAAAGGAAAAAGCATTGAATGCTATGTTCCCATTCCAGTTCATCCATGTGTTCTTGGACAAATCTCTAGATCTCTCCAATTCTCAGACTTCTCATCTCTAAACAGGAATTATTATTACTTATCAATACTACCTAACCTATCAGTTTGCTATGAAATTAAGTGGTACAAAAATAAAGGGTTTTATTAACCATTAAAGTATTTTATTATTTAGGAGTCATTGAACATAGTAAGGGCTGACATAGTGAATGGACTGTGTTAGAAATGCAAGTTTCATTGACTTTTTCCTGACTCCAGGGACATAGTGTAGTTCATTGAGATAACCAATGGCTGGAGATCTCCCAAATCTTCAGAAAGTTTTTATCTGAAGTCTACTTTTTAATCTGAGAAGGAGTGCTTTGTCCATTTATTTTTGTGTACATGACATGAAAAGCATGCTCCTATACTCTTCTACAGTAGCCCCAAAGCATAAGATTTTCTAGGCAGCAGATGTTTCTTAATTTGTAACACACAGATGTTTTGCTACTCCCTTTGCAAGTTAAACACTAGGGGAAAGAACCATTCTAAAAAAAACTGAAAGTAAGGCTCCTTCTGAGCTAGGTTTAGACTGTCTGCCAGGAAGAGAAAGAAATGGAGCACAATTCTAATTCTAATACTTGAAGTTAAGAAATTCAGTTGAACCATCGACAACATCTATTAAATATCAGAAACTCTACACATCCTGGAAATTTTTGATATAGCCTGGGAGCCCCAGATTTCTGAAAGGAAGAATAAAATTGTCAGATATATGTATAAGGATCTTATTTTTCAATTACTTATAATAGTTCCTAAACCCCACTACAGTGTTGGAGAATCGTAATGGGTTATGTAGGGCATGATGTTTTTATACTAATAGTGCACTTATATTGTTCAGGTCTTACATACCAAAAAAGAATTTTGCTTGAAACAAATTTTCTATTCATTTACCTGAGATCATTTCTATATTTACTGGATATATATTGCTTAATAACCACACTGAGAAAATGGGCATATCACATTTCAGTCCAAAAAGAGAAGAAATATTAGTAGAATTATTTATTCCCTTTTACATGTTCTGCAATCCAGCCAGTGACATTCTTGCTATTCCTTACCTAACACTCCAGCTCTTGACTCAAATTCTGTGCCTTTTCATAGTTTTTTTTTTAACTATTCCTGGACTGTTCTCTGTATTCTTCTCTTCCTACCTTCACCTTCAAGAATCAGTTCAAATTCTGCCTTCTGCAGGAAACTCTTCCAGCCCCCTCTTGCTCATGTTATCCTGATTTTTTCATTACACTGTATATATCATGCATGTAATAATTTGTTGGGTCTCCTGTTACAATGTGAACACCTTAAGAACAAGGACCATCAAAGGATATGAACAGACAATTTTCAGATAAAGAAATTGAAACTATTTCTAGTCACATGAAAAGGTGCTCCAAATCACTATTGATCAGAGAAATGTAAATTAAGACAACTCTGAGATACCACTACACACCTGTCAGATTGGCTAAAATGACAGGAAAAGATAATGACGAATGTTGGAGGGGATGTGGGAGAACTGGGACACTGATGCATTGTTGGTGGAACTGTGAACAGATCCAACCAACCATTCCATTTGACCCAGCAGTGTTTCTACTGGGCCTATATCTCAAAGAGATTTTAAAAGAGGGAAAGGGACCCACATGTGCAAAAATGTTTGTGGCAGCCCTTTTTGTAGTGGCAAGAAACTGGAAACTGAAAGGATGCCCATCAATTGGAGAGTAGCTGAATAAATTATGGTATATGAATGTTATGGAATATTATTGTTCTGTAAGAAACGACCAGCAGGATGATTTCAGAGAGGCCTGGAGAGACTTACATGACCTGATGCTAAGTGAAATCAGCAGAACCAGGAGAACATTATACACAGCAACAAGACTATACGATGATCCATTCTGATGGACATGGTTCTCTTCAACAATGATGTGATTCAAAACAGTTCCTATTGTTCAGCGATGAAGATAGTCATATACATCCAGAGAGAGGCCTGAGGGAACTTAGTGTGGACTACAACACAGCATTTTAAGGCTTTCTGTGAATATTTCCTTGCATTTTGTTTTCCTTCTTAGGCTGTTTTTTTCTCTCTTTCTAGATCTGATGTTTCTTGTGCAGTAAGATAACTGTATAGATATGTATACATATATTGGATTTGTCATATAATTTATCATATTTAGCATGTATTAGATTACCTGTCATCTAGGGGTGGAGGTGGGGGGAAGGAGAGGAAAAATTTGGAACAAAAAATAGTTTTACAAAGGTCAATGTAGAAAAATCACTCATATGTTCTGTAAATAAAAAGCTTTTAATAAAAAAAATAGTTAACACCACTTTAACAGAAAAAAATAAGAACAAGGACCATGTATTGAATTTTTTTCCTGTCTCCAGTACTTATACTGTCTGGCACATAATAGCACTTAATAAATATTTGTTGATTGACTAAAGATGGAAGAGACTTTATCCCCTTCATCTTGTATATCAGGAAGCTAAGGCCCAGAAAAAATGATATAATTTACCTATAGCTACACCAGAAGGAAAATGGAGAACCAGTATTTAAATCTAAACCTCTTGATTCAAAATCCCATACTATTTATACTTTATTTGTTCCCTATTGCCTGCTTCCTTATTCCTATCCCTTTCAAAACAATTATCCTAAAATCCCTCTCTGAGCCTACTTTGACTCTTCCCTTGGGCTTTCTGGAATGCCTGTTCCATAAGTAACACATTTATTTTTCTCTTAATCATTTTCTTTCCTGTCTCCTACCTTTCATTGAAATCTAGCTTCTTGGTAATGAAACAGACTTTTTGTCCATTCTTTCCACCACTGCTTGTACTTTAAACTCATCATCCAGCTTAACCATAAATCACTGCATAAGGTGAGAATATTGTACTATTGTATGCTCCCCACTGTCATTTTTAGGCTTTACCTCACTCAATAACCTCTCCTTTTTTGAGATTCATTCAATTCATCACTACAGCCCAATCAAAATTACAGTAATGGTTGCATTCCAACCTCCAGGACCCTCCCCATTTTTCCTTACTGAGTTTAGTGCCTGTTTGACAGTCATTCTCTCTTCAATTTCTGCCCTCATAATAGGAGAAATCATCATATTATTTAATACTTCTCCCAGGCTCCTATTTTCTCAATTTACTCATTTCACATAATCTACTCTGCTACCCCACCTCAACTAAACACAGATAGTCCTACCCTTGATATTTCCATTATTTATATATAAATACACCACTTCCATCTTCATGAACTTTGAAATTCTCTTTACCTGAAAAGATAAAAATCTGTTGTCATTCTACCTCTCCCTCTCCCTTAAAATCTCAACTCCTGTTTTTCATTCTCATTGTGAGCTCCAATTCCTTGACCCTTCAGTTCTCTTTAATACATCTCACCCCCACTAGTTACATTCTTCTTTCTTTGAATGTAGCCAGTTCACCTTCACATTGTCTTCTCAAGACCTTTGCCTTTTTATGCTATTACTAGTATTTCATTGCCAAAGCCTTAAGGTTCTCTTTTCCCCATCTCTTGTTTTTGCTCTTATTGAGAGCTACTGAACAAAACTGGAAAAAAAATCACAAAATCATGCTAGCTAGGTTCATCACAAATTAATGTTACTTTTTCTCAAATAGTTCAAAAACTGTGGAAAACAATTCTTTTATACTTCCCTTATTCTAGCAAAGATAGTTGGTGGCTCAGTAAATAGAACATTGGTTCTGGTATCTAGAGACATGAGCTTACATTGTTCCTCAGATACTTCCTAGGAAAGTCACTTATCTTCTTTTTGCCCCCCAAAAATGTATCCATTGGAGAAGTAAATAACAACTTAATCCAGTATCTTTGCCAAGAAAAACCCAAATGGGGTCACAGAGAATCAGATGTGATCAAAACAACTGAACAACAACAATAACAGTTGACTCATTCTTTCACTCATCACTATGTTTTTTCCAAATCTTTTTTTATCCCTTTTCAAATCTTGCATGACTTTTCCTTTCCCCAATCTCTTAACAGATAAAGAATCTAGTCCCAGGCAAGATTTTAATATCTGGTATTAATGATAATTTAGGTAATTAGCAGCAAAGCTAGAATTTAATCATAGGTTTTCACATGCTTGGAAGAGAGATAATATATGTTCTCCATCTATTAATAAATAATGTCATAGGCAACTATGATAAACTTAGCTTTTCTCAGTGGTGATCTAGGACAAATCAAATAGACTTAGGATAGAAAATGCCACATCTGGAGAAAGAACTATGGACACTGAATGTAGATTGAAGCATAGTATTTTTACCTCTTTTGTTTGTTTATTTGCTTTTTATTTCTGATGCATTTTTTTCTTTTCAATCTAATTTTTCTCATACAATATGACAAATACAGAATTAATATATGTTTAATCTATATCTGGTTGCTTGCTGTCTTGGGGATGGGAGTGGTAGGGGAGAAAAAAATTTGGAACACAAAATCTTACAGAAATGAATGTTGGAAACTCTTTTACATGTATTTGGAAAAATAAAATATCATTGAGAAAAAAATTATTGATTTCATAGGCAGTAGGTTGCATAGTGAACAGAGTCCCGGGCCTGGTATTGGGAGGACCTGAGTTCAAATCTGAACTTACATACTTAGTAACTGTGTGACTTTGAGCAAGTCCTGTTTAACTTTTGTTTGTCTCAATTTTCTCCACTGTAAAATAGGAATCATAATAGTGCCCACCTCACAGGGTTGTGGAGAGGAACAAATGAGATAATATTTGTAAATAAATTAATATAATACTTAGCACACACAAGAACTATTATTAACTGTTGAATAGAAGCCTAAATGTTTGGCCTTTCTTGTTGTTCAGTCATTTCAGTCATGTCTGATGCTTCATGACTCCATTTGAGGTTTTCTTGGCAAAGGATTTGCTATTTCTCTATTCAGCTCATTTTACAGATGAGGAAACTGAGGCAAAGAAGGGTAAGTGAGTTTGTCCAGCCTCTCACAGCTAGTAAATGTCTGAAGATTTGAATTCAGATCTTCCTGAATCCACCTGAGCCACCTAGCTACATCTGGCTTTTTTTAGGTAGATATTAAGATGAGTGGCAGGCAAGGGGCTTGAGGATAGGAATGAGGAATAGAGATGGTGCATACATACTATGCCATTTTTGGCCATGGAAAATGACTTGATTTAGAGAGGCAATGTGCCGTACTGGATAGATAGCTAATATTAATATCAGAAAGACATGGTTCATGTCTTTTGTTTCTGTCACTGTGGCTGAGTATGAAGAAATCAATTATCCCCTCAGTACTGAAGGCAACTCTTGAATATGACAGCAAAGAGAGTGACAATCTATGTTTGAACAGGGAATTTATTATCCAAAAATTCTCTACAACATTGAAATCACAGAGTTCATCTTTATCTCTATTTTGTTCTTTCATAAGAATTAACACTCTTGTTTGGAGCATGGAGAGAAAACTATTTAAGCTAACCACTCAAAAGGATTCCTACACAGGAAAAGTTAAGTAGATACCAATATCATTGTTCTTATTGAGCCAATTCTATGCTGTCCTATTGTCCTCTCGACAGTATAATTTTCTATTTATATAACTGTAACTGAATACTTAGACTGTCACCCAAAGGCCTTATTTCACTGATTATACTAACAATGTAGCAGGTCAAATAGCTGTGCATAATGTTAGCATCATACTGAGTTCATTCCTTATTATGTTATTGACCTAAAGAAAGATGTTATTGTTTTAAAAATTGAAAACTGCTCACCCCACACTATGCCTGCAACTTCACAGAGGCAGCTAAGGTATAATAGTACACAATATTCAATATCACGTCTCCCATTACTATTGACTGTTAGCATGGGTAAATGGATTTACTTGCTAATTTTTTTTTATTTGTGATAGATTGTCTTTGATAATATTTGCTCCCTATTTGGTAGTAAAGATTTAAGCTTTCCTTCCAAACTCACTCATTTTCCGAAATAAGAAATTATAGAGAGAGTGAATGCAAATAGATATAATTCTACCCCATTATTCTTCTGGAAGACCGGAGCAAAGAGTGATTAAGGCAAGCATGTAAGTTTACATATTCTGAAGTAATTGTATATGGCATAAAAAATAAAATCCCTCAAAAGCCTCACAGAAGAGATATAAGAAAACACTTCATCTTTCTCCTTTGGGGTGGGTGGAAAAGTAGAGCACATCATTTCAGGATGGGGAATATATTCAATGATTTTGCTGAATTTTTTTCTCCTTTTCCTTCTCTTTTTTAAAATTCTTAATTATAAGGAAAGTCTCTTTTGGATAAGGAAAGGGGGTGGTGGATACAATTTAAGCAATATAAAATAAATTATACGTTTTGATTGATTTTTAAAATTAAAGGAAACTGGAAATATTTTTACCTTGTTTTCTACTCCATGACTTTGTCTTTCCTTCGCTCCTCATTTCTTCTCCTATCCCTTCCTTCTGCTGCTTTAAATAGTAGTCAAATAATGAAACAAACCAAATTTTCTTTACTACCAAATGATATTGGGGTTCTAAACTTTGCTTTTCAAATGCTACTATTATTAAGATTAATTAGATTGGAGGCAGCTAGTTGGTGCAGTGAATAGAGTATCAGCCCTGAAGTCAGGAGGACCTGAATTCAAATGTGACCTTAGACACTTAATACTTCCTAGCTATGTGACCCTGGGCAAATCACTTAACCCTAATTGCCTCAGGAAAAAATAAATTTAATCAGATTTAAGTGAATGAAGGCATTTCCAAAGATGATCAGTGGTGTAACTTGCAAGGAAAAGTGTCTTTTCCAGGTGTTCTGGGAAGAAATTATTCAGGGATTGTGATGTCTAATTTGTGATACCAACAGGGAGCAGAGATCCAGAGATAAAACTAAAGTGAGGCTTAGAGAAAGGATGCCAATACTTCTACTCCCTCCCTAAATAATTCAATCTAACAAGAATATAGTCCGTGCTTGCTATGTACAAGGTACATGCAAAACATAGAGGAAACAAATGCAAAATTTAAAATCGATTCCTGGTTTCAAAAAAATTGCATTCTACTAAGAGATGAGATGAAACAAATAAAATTTAAATAAATTCATGATAATTCAAGAGGGAGTGGAAAGATATGAGACAAACAGAAACAGGTAAACAAAGACAGAGAAACAGGAGGAGAGAGAGAAAAAAAGAGAAGAGTAAAGGGAAAAGGAGAAAGAGCAAACTGAAAATAGAATACTTCTGATAAGAAGTAGCACATAAACTGGGCTTTGAGCAAAATAGGTGAAATTTTAAGAGATGGAGGTGAATAATGCGTTTGTAGCCAAGATGAGAATAGCCCACAAAGAATCATAGAAGCAAAAGGAATTCTGATTCTAATCAATAGTTTAGCTAAAAGATAATATATATGAAGAGGTATAATAAAAATAATATCAGAAAGGTGAGGTAGAGTAATTAAGATGGCATTTACCCTGCATTTCCACAGGCTTTCTATCATTGAAGATTTTTGTTTTAATCAATTTTAATCTTCACTCAGTGTTAATGTCTAAGTTATAAGAAGCTCTTAAAATCAGGGTAGTTTCCCCCCCCCCTCCAGTGGAGAAAGTTATAATGAAATTACTTCTACAACCTCTATTCTCACTATGAAAGAATGATTTGGGAACTAACTCCACAGGTAAATGCTATAATAATTTTCAGCATTATGCTTAAAGTTTGTACAATAGCATTTGTGATATTTTTTATATAATTAGCCTTCTGTTTTGCTGGATTTATTAGTCTAATTCTTGATAAAATTTTATGTTTTACAAAATCAAGTTTCTACTTGAA
Organism: Myrmecobius fasciatus; assembly: GCA_023553655.1. Lineage (NCBI taxonomy): Eukaryota > Metazoa > Chordata > Mammalia > Dasyuromorphia > Myrmecobiidae > Myrmecobius > Myrmecobius fasciatus. The sequence goes on along the minus strand of JAJPUD010004148.1, from coordinate 195,786 downwards.
TTAGCATGTTATTATAAACTTTGTATTTCTCTACAAAGCATATTTTTGTCTGCATTTTTATAACCAATTCTAGGTTTTCAATTTGGCTTTAAAAATCTATAATCTATGTTAATAGTCACATTTATCTTTGTGAATACATAATATACTTAGCCCCTTCCTTTCAGTTTACATTTTAACATTTTGTTAATTCCTTGGATTGTTACTATGGTAGATTTTGAGTCAAGGAAGCAATGAAAATAAATGCTTAGCACAACTCTATCTATATTTCTCTATCTCTATTTTTTTCTTGCAAAGGTTTTTGCTTATTTGTGAGGAGTAAAGGAATAAAGATCTAAGAATTAGGATGATGATGATGATATAGAAATTTGAAATTTTAAGAAAGGTAACAGCATAAAAGTTGAAAAAACTTATTACAAAATTATTGAAGTGAAATTCTTGGCAGAAAAATTTCAGGATAGTGCTAAACAAAACTGATTCTTATACAGTTCCAGAAATGCATATGTTTAGGATTTAACATAAATTGAAATTCATTAACTCCGGTTAGTATCTGATATATGGAATCATGGGAAAGAATTGAAAGATTTGCAAAGATATTTGGAAAGGTTAAAAAGAATGGATGCTCTGAACAAAAGAGGGCTCAAGTATTAAGAGTTCTTTACATAAAGGATGATGGCCAGATGTTCACTCTCTCTCTCCTCTGAGAACCAACAAAATTAAGCATCCTTAAGATACTTGCAGCAGGAGGGATTTAGGTTAGCCATAATGATTTTCTCACAGAGGAAATTGTTTCACTTTGAAATAACAGGTCACTGCAGAAGATTGTAAAACCTCTTTCTCTGGGGTCCCTTTAAAAAAATGTATGTTCTCATCTCTCTTATTTTCTTTTCAGTGACAATCCTTCCTTAGGCAATCGGATAGATAAAATAATTTCTCAATGTTCCCCTCCAACAAGAAGATTTGATGAAAATATCATTGACATAGCAATTTTTGGACTATATGTGTATATATAAAGCTGGATATTCGTTATATAGATAAAACAAATTCTTTCTTCTTTTTTTCAGACTATCAGTAAAGTTCTGCTCCAGTATGCTGCAATTGTTTCCAATGATTTCAGTTCATATTGTGATAAAGAAAATGTGGTGAGTAAAAATATCAACATGCTTTAAAAGCATTTCAGCTATTCTTTTAAAATAATAGTACAACAAACCAAAATGCATATAGTAGAATTTTTCCACTTTACTCCATGTTTTCAAATTCTTTTCAAAGTGTTATCATTTGTTCCTCTAAATATCACTTGGGAGTATAAAAACTAAGAATGTAGGGGGGGAAATGTGTTAGTAACCACAACAACAGCTGAAATTTGTAGCACATTTTTTAATTTGCCAAGTCCTTTACATATATTTCTTTCATTTATCGCTCTCATCAATCCTGTGAGATAAATATGGTTGACATTATTATGCCCATTTTACTGTGTAAAAATAAAGATCTATATAATTTAAGGGATTTGTTCAGCATCACACATTACTCTAATTTCAGCCCTCTTTCCAGTCACCAAACAAGATGATTGAGACTAGTTTACAAGCTATTCATATTGGTGAACTGGGAAGAAGATTAGATTTGAGATCCTGAGTCATCTAGATGCAAATCAAAGTTTGCATCTAGTTGTTAAGTTGTTAAGAAAAGCAAATGCAATCATATATTAATACGTATTTTGTAGTATGTATTATATATTAAGAGACATAAGCATCTTTTATAATTTAGAAGATAATTCTATTTTCCACTAATAGTCCCAAAAATCTTACTGCAACTTTAAGCTTATATATAGTTCTTTACAAACCATAAAATATTTCATAAGTGTCAGGTAAGAGAAAATATAGAATAATGAATAAGTCAGTCTTTCTTTCATAAAGAATTGGATTCAAATCCTGATTCTGATTTATACTGACTCTGTGATTCTGGTCAAGTCACCCAGTCTCTAAGTGCCCCTAGGATACCTTCTAAGAAGATAAATTGCAAAGCAGATCTCAATCTGCATTGGTTATTGCAGTTTCCTTATCAGATTCCCAGTGAAATCTTAGCTCTAGTATGGAAACAACAAAGTCACCTATTATTATAAAAATACACATATTTAAAGTTTTAAATTAAGTTTAAATTTTCTTTCTTTTGTTTCTTTTTTATGTGAAGTTTTCCCTCTTTTTTCTGTAAAGATAATTTGTTTCTTCAGCTATTTTTGTTAAATCTGCTTTAAAGCAGCTCTCTTCCCATCCTCAAGTCACTTTCTCTTCCCATTTGTCACCCTATTCCCTAGTTTGACAGTTTTGATTAATTTGTTTATCTTTTTTTCTTGCTTTTATCTAGCAGTCTAATTCTTGACTTCTTTTTTTCCTCTTAGTAGTCAAGTAAATCCTCTCTTCTCCTTCCTTTCAACTTTTTTTTGGTTTCACTTTCTGAACCTTTTTTTAAGGATTTCTTTTTCCTGTCTCTTCATTATTTTTTTCCTTGTGTCTACTGCAGATTTTATTCTTATATTCATTGCTCTCATACTTATTTATACCTTCTTTAGTTTCTGTATTCCTGAAGGAATTGAAGCTATTTTGAGTTCTCTCCTCTAAAATTGGTTCATTATTACTTGTATATCTTTCCCTTGCCCATCTTTTTCCTGTTGTGTGTCTCACTTTGAGAAATACCAATTCTTGTGGGAGATACAAAGTACAGAAATATTGCCTTTCAATAGAAATTTTCTTACTATCATTTCCTATATGCCATTGATTGTACAGTTAATTATCATTTATTGGTTTCCTCTTTATGATTTTCCCTCATTTGTCATGAAATCTCATCTCAGGTCCAACCCTTCCCACTCTTCTAAGTATCTATCAGTTATCACTTTCCTTCACCTGCAAGAGCTCTGATTCCCCTTTTGAGAAAGGATGTTATTAATAGTAGCATAACACTCTCTCAAAGGTAGTTGTCTCTGTAAGCATCAAATCCCTGCAGATTTGGTAAAACGAAGGCTATTGGGAAACCTTTGGTGACATACAAAAGCAACAAAAATTTAAAGTGATGAAAAATATTATTTAAAATTTACAAAAATATAACTATTTCATGAAAGTCATCTCAAGATTTTTTATGGTGACGAGGACATAGGAAAATTATAAATAATTACAAACTACATATAGCTCTTAGACATAAATGCTTCTGATATAAATTGCATGTACAATGGAGAGTTGACTGAAAACTAGGGAGCTTATATTTGAAACATAAAGCAAAAACAAAAGAAAACTATACTCTGCTTTCTACTTTAAACCTGTCTCAAGGTTTTCAATACCATGAAACCTCATTGTCCAAGTAAACATGATTCCTCTTCTGTTTTTATGAATGAGATTTATGGTATTTAAAGAATGAAAGGGATTTTATCCTGAACAATTTTAGTAGAACTAAACCTTTTAATATGACTAAGAAAATGTCTATGAGATTCAAAACAATCTCAAGAATTAATGAAAGGTCCTATCATTTCTTATATAAGATCAATTAGCAGAGTTTGAAATGAGATCATCCTTATTAAACTAAAAAGCATAGATAGAAGTCTTGCTACTTGGGCATGTTCCAAAATAATCACTTAAAATGAACCAATAGAAATAGAAATTTTCCCATGAGCATAAAGGAAGGTTAGGTATCTTGTTACATGACTTAGTTTTTAATTCCAGGAAAGAGAAAGAGATGCTAGTCTTTTTATTAAAAATTCATACTTCACAATCACATACTTCACAAAGATGTCTCAATCTTAATGGTTCTTGGAAATTCAAGAAGAATCACTTTGTTTTTGAAATAAATCAGACCATGATACTCTTTCTAAACTTCCTACCTGTTGTGAGTTAGACCCCTGGCATGGGCAGGGAGTCATCAGCAGCAAATCTGCTGGCAAGAAGGAGGAATATCAGGACTTCAGATTTGCCTAGCTATGTTATCCTGAGGTCCAGCTGACCCTACAATATATTTGGCCATTACACTCTCCACTTGGCCACTGCCAAGTGACCTATAGATGTACCATAAGGGCTTTTTGGGCCTTGAGAGCCACTATACTAATGAAGCATTAGGATTTCACAATCTTTCCACTTACCTCAGAGATGATTTCCTCCCTGAACATATTGACTTCTCCAGTGAGAGTGGGACCTCTTTAAGTTCAAAGACTTGCTATTTTTATTACTAGGTCTTGGTGCTGCTCTTCATAGCAGGTAATTTCGAATGCTCTTTTTATCCATCCATTCATTCATTCCCCTAAAATGTATGTGGCAACAAAGACATTCATAACTCAGCATCATCCTACCTTTCCAGTTTTCCTATACCTTCCCCTACCTTCCCCCCCATACCAAATACTTAATCCAGTGACCCTGACTGCCTGGCTATTCCATAAGTAAGCTACTCCATCCCTCAGTTCATTTACTCTGTATTTGAAAAACCCTAAAATTATCTCCTTCTTCTGCTCCCACAGAACTTTCTGGTACCTATTAAAATCCCAACTCTACACCTAATTTTATATGCCACTGATTGTGCAATTCATTGTTATTCCTTGCTTTCTTCTTTATCATTTTCCCTCATTTGTCACAAAATCTCTTCTTTGAGTCCAATCCTTCCCACTCTTTTAAGTATCAATTATCACTTTCCCCCTATTAATTCTAATCCTTTCCCTCTGTTAATTAGTTCTGATTTACCCTTTATATAACTTGCCTTGATTATGTTTGTTTGCATTGTCTCCCTAAGTAGATTGTAAACTCCTTAAGGGCAGGGATTCTTTTGCCTTGTTTTGGTGCCCAGCACTTAACAGTGTCTGGCACATAGTAGGTACTTAATAAATGTATAAATGAGCCTGACAGAATTGGTTTATGGACAAAAGTCATGTATAAATCATCACTGGGCCCATGCTTGAAGCCTTTCTAAATAGATAGGATCTAGAAAGTCACTCACTTAACTAATTCATTGGCATAAACTTTTGGAATCCAGGGTCACCTATATACCACATTAGAATCTCAGGATACTTCGGTATCAAAATGATTTTATTCAATGAGTTAATGTACATAAATATATAGAGATCAAAGCATGCATTTTCACTTTCTTCCTTGTTGAGTTTTTGGGGTTTTTTCCTCTCATGGATTTTTCCTTTTGTTCTGTTTCTTTTTTTACAACATGATGAAGGTGGAAATATGTTCAACATATATATATATATATATATATTTATGTATATATATATATATATGGCCTTTATTAAATTGCTTACCATCTTAGGAAGGAAGGAAGGAAGGAAGGAAGGAAGAAAAAATAATAATAGTAGTAACTAGCATAAAAATAGAACCTTGAAGTCAGTGAGCATTTTCCTTATAGCAATCTTGAAAATATTATTCTCTTTTATATCATTTATTCAATAAACACTAATTAAACACCTTTTGTATGTTCAGAAAGAACACTGTGACATGTGTTATGCAAATATCATCCTTAATTTGCATATATATGCATTTATTCCAAAGATAAAAAGCCCAAGTAGAAAGCATTACTAATTTATTTGAATTTCAAAATAAATTCTCAGGACATGCTTATTTTAATTTTATCAGAGTTGAAAGATTCCAAACCAAAATAATAATTGAGCCTATGTGTAACAGCACTAATTTCATAAGCTGCAAAAAAATTCAATTTTGTTTAGATTTCATCCCACATATATAATTAGTAAATTCCTACTGTCATTATCTTTGCATATTCATGAGAAAGTTGAATGATTTGACCTCTAGTGTTCTTAATTGGTCAAACTGATGCTATGACTTTTCATCCTTTCCCATTTCTCCCTTCTGTTCATCTTCCTCTCCTCCTATAATGTACCCAGATCTAATTGCAATAGTGTACCTGACATTTGTAAATAGACACATTAAGTTTAGAATAGTACATATGTTAAAAATTCCAACACAAAACTTCCCCTTGCTCTATGATGCTGTGCAAGCTAGCAGTTTGACTTAAGCAAATTAAAGGGATTTTTCTACTTTAGGTTTATTTCCTTGATTACAATATTATTGATTATCCCTTCTGATAATGATAAAAGTAAATTGACCTGGCAGAGAGTAGACACTTAATAAATTCTTGTTAATTAACTAAGTGAAAGATTTCAGTTAGGTCTAAAATGATCAAGAATATAAGCTACCACATCAAGAGAAAGAACTGATACTCTGAATGCAGAATGCACTTTCTTTTTTGTTGGATTTAGTGGGGTTTTTTCCCCCATGGATTTTTCTTTTTGTGCTGATTCTTCTTTTACAATATAAGAAAGGTAGAAATATGTTCAACATATTTGCACATGTATAACCTTTATCAAATTGCTTACCTTACCATCTTGAGGAGGAAGAGGAGAAGGAGGGAAGGAAGAAAAAATCTCATAAAGATTAAATGTTGAAAACTATCTTTACATGTAATTTTGAAAAATAAAATATTATTTACATAAAAATATTTTCAATTTTTAATAAAGAATATAAGGTACCCCAACTTCTTTAATAAAAATAAGATGGTTAAACTTTAATATGCTATTTTTAGATTCAACTCAGTTGTCAGTCGACCTTCCAGGAAGTTCAGTGTTTATCTAAAGATAAATTCCCTACCCTAAAGTTGAGCAGCAGAATGCCAATCAATTCAAATAGAATAAGCATCCATAATGATCAATCTTTATTAATGTGCTTCAAGTTAGGTCAACAAGTATTTATTAAGCAACTACTTTGTATCAGACATTGTACTAATGTCTGCCCTTGGACAGCTTACTTTTTAATGGGGGAGACTACATACAAATAATTATGTAAATATAAGATATAGACAGGGTACACTGAAGGTTATCTCAGAGGGGAATCGATAACAAGGGGAACAAGGAAAGACTTCTTGCAAAAAGAAAGATTAAAACAGAGGCTTGAAGGAATCCAGAGATTCTTGGAGAAAGCTATTAAAAGACAAAGGATTTTTATCAAAGCAGTGTAAAGATAGTCCAAATATAGCCCATATTCCCAATGTCCTTTTCCTCTTGTCCAACCCATGGTTATTTCTAAGTTCTAGAAGCATTCCAAAATATAAATTTCATCATTTAGATATGACCCCCATTATGATATTGTTAAAGAGGATAAAAAAAGCAAAATAGCATTACAACTAGGCTCCAAAGATCACTTTTTTATTAATAATCTTCTAGATATTTCTCTAGCTTAATCCATCCATTGATATGAGGCCTCTAAATTAGATTAATGTTCCTTTTCCTATTTTTCTCATTTGATATAAAGGGCATTGGAATAAAAGCTGTTTTACGATTGAGATTAAGGTAGATGTAAGTTCAATTCCTCATAGACTGAGTCATTACTTTAATTACATAAAAATGAAATGCAAATGTTTTAAAGTCAGGCAGTACATTTTTCTTTATAAATATTCTATTTTATCATATCTTATTTTAAATCCTGGGCTTCCCCATCTCATTTAGGCTAAAAGTATAGGGACTATTCCCAAGTCATGTCCTTCTCTGATGAGAACTGGAGTTTTGACTCACATTCCTAGCCTAGACCTTTAGGTGACTGCATTGTACCCCTTACCAAATATTCACCACATTAACGACAAGCTAATATAGACAATCAGCTTAGTTCATAACTCTGGGTCAGGCTCTCTGGTAGGTAGGATTACAAATATTACATCTCCACTACTGGCCAGGCAATGAATTGTAAAAGAAGATCTGTCAGATTTGCATTGATCTTCATGTAGATAGATTTGGCTGTCTTTCACATATAATTTTAAAATATCCACTCACCTACTTGCTTTGGTTGAGCAACAATATTTTTCAGGAGTGTAGGAAAAAAAAACAAAACAAAATAATTGACTTAACTGATCTTTTTTTCAGTAATCACAGCAAAAAATCTGTCTCTGGTAGATACTGGCTATGTGACCCTGAAAAAACAAGGTTAACACCAATCTCTTTCTGAGTTAAAAAGAAGATAAATTCCAGAATCCAAGAAGGATCCTGTGTGTGTCTGAATGTGTGTGTGTGTGTTTGTGTGTGTGTGTGTGCTTTGTTTTCTTGGATATATCCAGGACATTCCATCTCCACGATCAGGTCATCTCTACTTCTCTACTGGTAAATTGGACTTTGCCTCTGGAATCAACTTTGGCTATAATGAGGTGATATGGGCTTTATCACATCCCCAGGACCCAGAACCCTATAGCACATTTTCTGGCTATCAGTATACCCAGTTCCCTACTCTTTCCAACTTCCCTTTATGTGCTGCCTTTCCTCATTAGAATGTAAGTTCCTGAAGGGCAAGAACTATATTTCTTTATTATATTTGTGTCTCCAGGGACTTAGCATAGTTCCTGGTACATAATAATGCTTAATAATTTTTTTATCTAAATAACTATCAATCTACTTACCCATATATGTATATGCTATTTTTAACTAATCAATTTATATTTCTTGTGAACCTCCTAATTTCAAAGCACTATATTAGGCTTTCTGATAAGCACAAAGAAGCATCAGAAATAGTCCCTATCTTAAAATAAGAAAGACTGAAAATGTGTTTGGGGAGTTCATAAATAACCATAGAAAAGACATCTCATAGTATAAAGTAGCATATGAGAAATATCAAACTCAAAGGACAAAAAGTAGGAGAAAATAGTATGGACCTTACTAATAAGAGAGAATATTTCATAAAGCAAGAGTCTTGAAGGTTGGGTAGAATTCAGAAAAAAAGGAAATAAGTGGAAGATTATTCTAGGTGGGAAAAACAGTGGCACAGAAGCAGTACTGCATATGGTGAGTTGGAGGGATAGTAAATAGACCAGTCTAACTAAAATGGGGAATGAATATAGAGGAGCAGTGGGAAATAAAGTTAGATATAGGTGGGAAGCGGTATATGGAAGGGTCTTAAATATGTACTTCCATCCAGTAGCAAGTGAATTCTTATGAAAAGTTTTAAAAATTCAGATGATATTACAACTAATATTTTACATTTTCACTGGCTATCCCACAGGCCTGGAATACTCTCCCTCCTCATTTCTGGCTTCCTTAACTTCCTTCAAGTCGCAGCTATGGGGGGAAAAAAGCATTTTTTAGGCGGGGAAAGTATCTAAGTTCTTCTTAGTCTTAGTGCCCTCCCTCTGAAATTATCTGCAATTTATTTTCTCTAGATGATTTGTTTGCATGTTGTTTTCTCTATTATACTGAGAGCTTCTTGAGGGCAGGAGCTTCCAGTGCTAAGAAGGATCTCATACATATTTTTTTCCTGAGGCAATTGGGGTTAAGTGACTTGCCCAAGGTCACACAGCTAGGAAGTGTTAATGTCTGAGACCAGATTTGAACTCAGGTCCTCCTGACTTCAGGGCTGGTGCTCTATACACTGCACCACCTAGCTACCCCAGGATCTCATACATATTAACAAGTAATTATTGATTTTACTTACATTTAGCTGATTTCCTATAAACAGAATGCTATTGTTAGTTAATATCTAGGTAAGGAATATTCTAATGCTATAAATACAAGAAGTCTTATTAGCAAGTTTCTAAGGATGTCCAAGAATAATGTTTTTTCATTGTCCTAACATATCTATGTAACATGTTGTTTCTCCTACAATCTCTATCTTAAAACTTATGGGGAAAAGACATTGATGAATTATGTGATTCTTTAGAAAGTAATTTTTCATTTTGCTGAATTTGCTGGATACTGAATGCTAGGTAACTTGCCTGTCATTGCTAAATTCACTAATTTAATGTAATTTTAAATGGTTTCCTGCTTCCTTTTTTTTCTTCTTCTTTGTAGCCCTGTATTTTGATGAACAACATTCAACAACTGAGAGTCCAGCTGGAAAAAATGTTTGAATCCATGGGAGGGAAAGAGGTCAGTAATCCACACCACCCCCATCCCTGCTGTATTCTATTTAGAGATCATTAGCAATATGTCTTCACAAAGGAAAGTATAATAACAAAGTAAGCTTTCAGTTAATTTAGCAGGAAAAAATTATAAGAAAATGAAATGCTAGCAACTATGAAGGTTTTTTAAAGCAAATTAATTCAGTATTACCTATAAAAGTTATATAGAAAATCAATTTAAGTTGCTCCAGATGCAGGAGCAGGATGGGAGTCTTGTAGAAAGACTTGTAACTTTCTTGTGTACATATGAATATATACACATATACATAAACGCACATGCTAATGATCTGTAAAGTTTTCTCCTATTATAGATGTTTAATGTTGTACTCTGTAGTGCCAGCTTGATATTAATGCTGTTAGTGGATTTTAAGTTGTGATGGTTGTGTGTATGTATATGTGTTTTTAATGGTCCATTGTGATTTGTTTATGTCTGAAACTCTCTGTCCAAAATGTGTTTTGTGCTTTGTCTGTAATTTGTCATGTCTTTGTCCAATACTTTTGACTTGCAATGCTGTGAGCAGAAGAAAGAAGGAGAAAGATTCTCTTATGAGGTTTGTGATAGTAAGCATCTTGACTATTTTTTTCCTAAAAATGAAAAAACATTGCATTTCCTACTTCTTGTTATGTGCTCATGTAGCTCAGGATGATCATTTAAAACTAGCTGCATACCTTCCCTTTTCTTTCATCAACATCACCCTCTCCAGCTTAAAAACGGGAAGGCTAATGTTCATCTGGGGGTTGGAAGAGTTTGTGCACAGAAAAAGAACTATGAGAGAAATGACTGAATTCCTTCTACATTGACTACCAGGAAGGGGCTTCAGCTATGTGGCCATCACTCAAAAACAAAATTAAATCATTTCTTGCAATAACAAGTACATGAAATATATGAAAACTGAATTTGAACTCTAATATAGGCAGTTAATCTTTTATAAATTAAAGAGGCTATAAAACTCTTCTTCTAAGATCTCATCTCTTCTTATGGGATATTGTTTCTGATCACAAGTGGCACTTATGTTTATTCTCATCTCAATACTTTTTCCCCTAACTCCATGAAATATCTGGCTAAATGTTAGACATTGGGTTCATTTTAACCCTGCATTTGATAATTAGAATTACATAGATGAGAAGCCATTGATCCCTATGTGTCATAGGGCAAAACTTTACAAATGGACTTTTGATGAACTACATTTCTTCTGCAGTGTCTGTTCAATTTGGATAAAATAAGGCTCCATTCCCAAAAGTGTTAACATTTTGCAAGCTATAAGAACATAAATCTCATCTTTGAATTCTCCTGATGAATTAGATATTCACAAGCACTTGAAGATCATAACTATAAGATTTCCCTTTTCATTGTAGTGATCTGCTTTACATGCAGTTTAAATATCTTCATTATTTTGGAATTCCTTAAAGAAATTGCTGATTTCTTGTGGGAAATCCTATCCTCTGAATTTTAGAACCACATATCTTTTAAGATTTAAGCTATATTTTAAATGCCATCTTTCCTACTCAAAGCCACTGTTTATTTGTTAACCTCAGGATTCAGTTCGAGCATAAAAACATTACATAGAGCTATGAAATGGAATGTCATGAAATATGTGACAAGAAGAAATCCTTAATTTATTAAATCTATACGTATCAAAAGTCATGGTTTAGAGAGTAATAAATGCTATAATAGCATCAGGATTTTATTGTTGTTCAGTCATTTCAGTCATCTGGGATTTTTCTTAATAAAGATGCTGGAATGGTTTTCCATTTCCTTCTCTAGCTCATTTTACAAATGAGAAACTCATGCAGTGTTAAATTACTAGCCCAAGGTCACAAAGATATGAAGTGTCTGAGGATAAATTTGAACTCAGGTAGGTGAGTATTCCTGATTCCAAGCCCAGTGCTCTCTCCAGTGTACCACCTAATTGACCCAGTATCAGGGGGCAGTTCTCTTCCTGACTCTAGCACTCACTCATTGCTTTAATCAATTAAAAATCATTTCTTAAGTGCACTAGGTCTAGGCACCATACTTGTAACTGGGGATAAAAAACAAAAAATGCAGTAGTTCCTCTTTGCCCTCAGGGAGTTTACTTTCTCTCCAAAAATAATTGACTCTACTGGCCCATGGTCTCTTTGAACAAATCATTCCATCTCTGATCTTCAGTTGCCTCTTCTGGAAAATATAAGCATTGAACTAAAGGATTTCTCAGGCCTCTTCCAGGTCTGTTATTTTATGATTCTAATAGTTCTTTGAATTTAAATTCAGAATTTCTAAAATTCTTTGCATATACTATTTCATTTCACCCTAGTAATCAGTTTGTGAGGTAGATAATAAACATTAACATGAAACTTACAAAACACCTTCTTCATGACACCATGTGTTCGTATTATTTTTTTTTATTTATAGAACAAGACACTGAGGAACTGAGAGGTTAAGTGGCTTGGATGAGGTCACACAGTCAATAAGTACCAAAAACAAAGCTCAAAATTGAGTCATCTGATTCCAAGGCAAGATTCTTTCCAATATGCCAGCTGTTATAGTATAGAAAGCTGTTGAGTATAGACTACTTACTAACCCAAAATGATGCGTTCACTTCAATATATTCTTTAGTCATATCTGTTCCAAATTTAACTGTTAAAAGTTTAGGTTTCAATATATACTGAAGTAAAAAAAAATCCATTTCCTATCACAGAAATGATGAAATAAACAATGTTTGTATTTCATCCTCTCTTTGTACCTTTCTCATCTCTGATGATATACAATTTAAGAACCCTCTCCCTAAAAATATCTTCTAAAAGAAATTTAATGTATTGATGGGTACATGTTCTTTATTAGGGGCATAATGTTAATTATCTTTAATTTTTCCCACCTTTTCCCTTACTCCCACACATTTATATAGGTCTTCCATTTTCCTTTTGTTCTTTCTCTTCCTAGTCTCTCTTTCTATTCCTATTGTGTTTCTTCTTCCCCTCCATTTCTTTCTTACATGAGCTCATATCAGGGAATGAGGCTTTTAGGAAGGGCAAAGAAAAACAATAAAAAAACAAAATGGATTTACTCAAATCTGAGTGTATTTTGCTCACACATTTCTCCCATAGAATTTAATTAGAATGAAAGATAAATAAAACCTTGAACTCTGAAAATGTTTTTAGTTGTCAATTTTAACCCAACTTTCCTGCCCCTTCTCCACTCAAAAATATTTTTAACCTTTTAACTCTCTTGCTGATTTCCCCCCCTCCCCAAACCCAACAGATGAGAATATAAAATGCAGTGGAAAAAAAGGGCAAACTAGCTCTGTAGAAAGCCATTTATGCTTTGCTTGTTTTCACTTTTTTTACTCCTTTAGATTATAAAGACAGATTATCAGGGTCATCCTGAAGAATTACAAAGCCAAGCCATGTCACACTATGTGTCTTCATCTTCTGCTTAACTTCCTTTCCCAAAACTCTTATATTTATATAGATGAAATGTATTAGAAATGAGCTTCAAAGGGTTCAGTAATGGAGAAAAATAAAGAAGATGACGCAAAAGAATAGCAAATAGCCTGGAGGGGAAGGAGGATATAAGAGGGTAAAAAGGGATATTTTTACCAGCTAACATGGTTACTTAGCACCACCTGACAGTACTATTGCTTCTTCCTCTATCTATTTTACCCCTTCTCCTTATAGGTTAAACCTCCTGATTCCTACAGCTCTTTCTCACAATTAAACCCAATTTGTAATAGTCTAGGAATGGTTCTTTCTGTAGTCAGTAGCCATAATCTATCTTCATTATTTGAATAACAAATTTTAACTTATTTAACATTTTTCTTTAATTAAAAAAATTCTGAAATAATTTCCTTAGGGGTAAAATATCTGGAAATCTCATTTTATAGGTTATCTTTTTAAAGATATGTTTTGTATATTGGATTACTTACCATCTAAAGAAGGGGATGGGGGAGAGGAGGGAAAATTGGAACATAAGGTCGTTAAAAAATTATCCATGCATATGTTTTGAAAATAAAAAGCTTTGATAAACAAACAAACAAAATAAATGAAGATAATGTTTTCTTTGCATTCTTACAGAAGTTCTTTAGGTTTGTTTAGAAAACTGGGGGAGGGAGAAGAGGCCTGGAGATAGGAGAAGATGGAGGAAGAAAACATCTTGACCTATTTCCGTTGATCCCTGACTCCAAAAATCATCCTTGACTCATCATTAATAGCAATCAATATGGAATGTCCATAATTGGACCGTTATAGGCTCTCATATTGCAATGATGTGTAAAGCACAGTCTTGGTCCCCAAATAGATGAAAATTTAAGAATATGGAAAGTGTTCATAAGAAGAAATAATGATATTTTGAGGTAAATAATGTATACCAATTTGCAATGGATACTTTAGGAGTTTAAATAAGCCAGGAATTGCTAAGCGTTAAATAAACTACCAAGGGTTTTATAAATGACTGAAATCTGAGCATAGTATTGAATTCTAGATGTCTGGGAATGAAAGAGTAGAAATAACATGCAAATGAAGAGACTATAAGTTTAACTAGAATCTATAGATTGTGTGAGGATGTGTTTGTAGGGTTTTTTGTTGTTGTTTTGGAGAAGGGGAGAGAATAAATGGAAATTATTATTTTGGAAGGAGCAGAGAGTTCATGGAAAGAAATGGTAACAAATAAAATTAGGAAAAATGGTTTGTGTAAGATAAGATTGTAGAAGTCTTCATATGCTACATTGGTTTTTATTTCATGGACAATGAAGGCCTGCTGTGAGTGTTAGATCTGGGGAAGTTCATACTTGAGTTATGTTTTCTGGGTAGTAATCTGTCAATAATAAATAGGGTGGAAAGCAGTAGGAGAGAAAGGAAACAAACCAGTTAAATATTTTAGAAATTCCATTTCACAATTTATCCTATATAAAGGGAATATTCCAATTCTATCTTAGAAACAGAGCAGGAAGGTTTTACTCCTTGAATTTTTTTTTTGCTAAAATAAGAAGAGAACCATATGAGAATACTTTCTTTTTTTCCAAATTAGGAGTTGAGTACTTTATGCAAATTATTTATTTGCTGAAGGGAAAATTGGATCAGAGTATAAATGTGATAAAATTACCACATAACACTTCTCAATTCATCTAAAAATTCATACAATCTCCCCTTGGCTCAGAAGAAAAACCTGTGCCAAAGATTACCAATGAAGTGTTTTAATCTAAAAAAAAACTATGCCAAAAAAGATATTTCTTATTGATGAGAAAGGTGCTTTTCACATTTATACGAGCCTTAAGAATTGAAATAATTTCCAAGTAACTACTGGAATGGATAGAGAATCAGGTAATATCTGAGTTTAAATCCCACCTCAGTCAATTCACAGAGCCTGTTTTCTCATCTGTAAAATGGGTCTATTACTTTACTGCAGCACTACCCACATAAGATTATTGTGAGGCTTGAGTGATAGTGTTTTGCAAACTTTTAAAAAATGTTTCATAAATGTCAATAATGTTAATGATATTCAATGATGGTAGTGACGATGACCGTAACTTCTCTGATTCTTTCCTTATGACTCTAAACTGCATAGTAATTGGGCCACCCATAAAACAAAATAATCCTTTCTGAATTCTTTCATAACAAATCATTCTCAGACAGTAAGTGAGCTCTGTTTAATGGGAAACTATGGAAATGTGTATTCATTGGCCACAATTGAACTTCTGTGCTCAGTCTGCAGCCCTACACAGAATTCTACAACAGTATCTCTATGCTCTATACCACACATATCTAATGCTACCCAACAATTATTGAGTTGAATACCTACTGTATAGCAGGTAAGAAATAGTGATAACATGATCAATGTAAAGATGCACTTGGTGTAAGGAAGTTTCAAGTTCAGTCAGAAATCTCTAATATTTATAGCATGATCCTGGACAAGTCGCTTAACCTTCATTATACTAAACAATTCTATTCTCCTCTGCCAATTAAACATTTAATGAACTGTAGTAGGATATAGAGACACAAAGATTGAAGACAAAGTCAAAAGCAAGTAGACACAAGCAAAGGATGAGACCCAAGAAGTGCCACAAGTAATGGAAGCAGCAAGTAGGACAATGAGTTAGAGCACAGAATGCCTAAAGGGGGACAGTATGTAATATGCCTGGAAAAGTTGACTGGAGTCAAATTAATGCCCTTCACATTTTAATGCTAGCCTGTCTGGAATCCATCCAGAAATCCACCACACATATTATTAGAAAAACTTCAATCACTCAACAAGTCTTAAGTGTCTCTTATCTGCCAGGCACTGTTCTAGGTGCTGAAAATACAAATTAAAAAAGTGGAACTGACTTCAGGATCAGCTTGTTATTAGTTTGTTTTGTTGTTGTTGTTTTGTTTTGTTTTGTTTTTATTGAAAATGGCTCTACATTAAAAAAATAGTTAATATTCACTCTGTTTCTTGATAGCTAAAATATAAAATAGCACAAAATAGAGTGCCTTTTTTGGTATTCGTGTTGCCATTCTATTAATATAGGCAATTCTTTTTAACTAAGTCCACCAATCTTCCAATGACTCCCCACAATTACTTTCAGTAGAAATTTAGTATATGCATAAATCTTTGTTTTACTTCTCAAATTTTTGAGTCTTCTTTAGATTTGAAGAAGATTGAACGATAATGTTTTAGTTCCCCATATACACTGAGGAAGAAAGGCAGTAGTTTGTATAAATTATTATTCTCATCATTTACATAATACAATTTGACAACTGGTTTTGACAAATTTGACCGTCATCTAGTGATACCTATTTTATTTTTTATGTTCTGATAACTATATGCCAAAGCTGTAAGAAATATGTAAGCTTCATAATTATATATGTAACAGCCATTCTATTTCATTTTCTCAACTCAATATGCATAGGTTTGCGTATAATATTACTATATATGATATATAGTAATTGACATTATAAAATATTTCCATCTCTTTCCCCTTTTCTTCCCTCCATTAACTTGAAGCTGACTCTTCCTCAATGTACAGAAGTTTCTGGGAGTGAAGGGGATACAAACTGGGAAAGAGACACATGTAGAAACACATACAGCCAAAGTAACTTGTGCCTCTAATCAAAATCTTAGTTCCTTGGTGACCTTTCTCTTTTCTTGGTATCTTCCACAGAGCCTTATCTTTCATGGTGAATGACTCAGCAAGGCTCTCAGACTATTCCTCTCAGTAGTTCGAACCTTTCATAGGTAATTCTCTCTAGATTACACAGTCAACTCTCTTTTCTTTTGTCAGAGTTAATGTCCCTTACTTTCTATATAATCCTGTGAATTTATTTACCTTGGTCTTTTTTTCCTTCCCATGGAATTCTCCTAAAATATATTGTGGTTGATGGGGTAGAGGAGAAAATCTTAAGTTTTAGGGAGAATTCTCTTATACTTTGCAAAAGGATAACAAGGGTTAGACACATTGCAGTACTTCATTTTAATCTATTAAATCCTCATTGCCACTTTCTCTAATTACATCAACTAGGCTGGGAGTTGGGGGATAGGGAGATCGAATCCTCCCCAAACCAAATTGCATATATGACTGTAATGAATAAATCTGTATCATAAGTAATGCAATATCAGACATATTTAGTTTTCAATTCTATTTTTCCTTTCTTATGGAAGATGTAATAGAATTGTGTTGTAATACATGAAACTGGAAGTGCCAATTTATGGAGGTGTTGATTGCTGCAAAAGAAAAAGAGCAAATAATATTTTAGAAAACTTCTTTTCCACAATAACTAAAGTCCTTGGAGAGGCAATATGATGAAATAAAGCATAGTGACAAGATCAGATGTATAACTAACCCTGAGCATGACTAACCTATCACCCTGACAATACCCTCCTGGCTGAATTCAACTCTTGCAATAGCAAGTAATAATTACAATTGACACTACCTCTTCACTACTATTCCTTCACAATTATTTCCATTGGACTAGTCAGTGATTCTGAGGGGGATCAAGGAGTTACAAACCAATGACATTGCAAATTATTCTACAACTCTTCTAAACTTAATTAGTTGAAGTGTTAGCCAGTGAAAGTCTTCTTTGAACACACACATTAAAATTCAATGGTTGACAAATAGGAAGTTCAATTATTTACACCTCCAGCCCTACTATTTTTCACTTGCCCCTTTGGGGTCCAACAGTACATGCAAAGAACTTCAGTTTAGTATTATTTTCTTGTCTTTCATTTATCACTCAATGAATCATATATAATCCCCTATGAATGAGCAGATGCATTATAATCTCAACCCTAAAACTATCACATCATCTTAATTATTATTTGTTTGTTTTGGGACTTTTTGGTTGTTTTAATGGTGTTGGGGGTAGGATTTTGGAGCTTTATTAGGTTCTGTGGCAATTAGGTGGCACAGCAGATAGTACTAGGCTTGGAGTCAGGAAAACTTAGCTTCCTGAATTCAAAGCTGGTCCCAGACACTAACTAGTTAGGTAATCTTGGACAAGTCACTCCATCCTATTTGCTCAATTTTCTCACCTAAAAATTTATTTGGAGAAGGAAATGGCAAACCATTCCAGTGTCTGTTCCAAGAAACCCTAAATGGGGTCCCAAAGAGTCAGACCCAAATGACTGAACAACAACAGTGGTAATGGTGGCAAACAAACAAAAACCAACTAATTTTGTTTCTCTTAATTTATCAAATATATTGCCACTACTTGGCGGCGGCGGGGGGGAATTGGATTCAGTCTACATGAACTATAAATTAATCTTTGTTATAAAAGAAAAAATCTCCAAAATTAAATTCATATTCAGAAAGTTGTGATGTATTATTTACAAAGTGCCCTAAGAAGTATTTTAGTTTCTGATTTATGAGAATTATGAATGTGCCGGGTATGCAAGAATAATAAAGATATCAAACTTTAATTTCTTTATTCAAATATATGTTTATTATTTCTCACAATAATGCATTTGAATAATCACCCTCTAAATTATAGGACACCCAGTTATCTATAATCCTGAAAAAAATAGTCATATATATACATATATAAAGCTAACATAATGCTAAAAATGATTTTTATTAAAACAAAAAATCACCTGAGACTCTTTCATATGAATTCACAGGGCTCTCAGCCTGATTGGTGGTCATAGAAATATAAAATTAAGTCAATCCCAGAGGAGAATTGTAGGAACCAGAGAAGTTAAGTGACTTTCGCAAGATGGTGTGTTGCTATTATCAGTTGTTTTTCAGTTGTATATTTCCTTTAACAGACCCACTTTCTAGGTTGTATAACTATATATGTATATTATGAGAATACTAAACAATAGGAACACAGGCTCATAATACTAGTATAAATCTGGGGAAGTTCACCAATAAATGTTTGTTAAGCACTTGTTATGTGCCAGTCACTGAGCTAAGGCCTGAAAGTAGTACAAAAGGAGGCAAAAGACTGCCCTTGCCTCAATGAGTTCACAATCTAATAAGAGATAAGCCAATGAATGTATACAAGCAAGTTATATAAATAGAAAATAAGTAACAGAGGGAAGGCACTAGAATTAAGAGGGATTGGGAAAGGCTCCCTATAGAAAATGGGATTTTAGTTGAGATTTAAAGGAAGTCGGTGAAGTCAGTGGACAAATTTGAGAAGAGAAAGCATTCAAGTCATGGAAGAAGTGTCAGAGAAAATGTACGGATGAGAAATGAAGAGCAAGAAGGCTAGTGACACTGAATCAAAGGGTACGTGGTGAAGAGTAAGATGTAAGAAGACTGATAGAATAGGAAGGGGCCAGGTCAGGAAGGGCTTTGAATACCAAACAGATTTCATATTTGATCCCAGAGGTGATAGGGAGCCATGAGTTGAGCATAAGAGGAGATGATATGTTGTTTTAGGAAATTGTGTTTTAGGAAATTACTTTGGTTACTGAATGGAGGATGGATTGGAGCATGGAAAGAACTGAGACAAGTAGACCCTCAACAACAGGCTTTTGTAAAGTTAAGAGAGCCAGTACTGTGGTGGCAATAGTGGCAGAGATAACACACTATAATAGGGCTTATCAATGAAGTGGGCTAGTAAAGGATAACTATTTGGTTGAAAGAATGAGAGATTCAGAGGATCATGTTGTCCTCTGTCATAATAGGGAAGGGGAAGGTTTAGGGGAAAGCCATTCAAAACAGATTGTAGCTATTTTTGTTCATATGTGGTAGTCATTCACTTTTTTTCTTTTATACCTGCATATGGCATATTTACAAATGAATAATCTTATTACTTCATACACACTCTGCTACTTAACCTATTAGTTCTCCAGGCAACTCTTTCAAGACTAGAAGGTGCCAAATAGGTGTTCCTTTGCATTGGTAGAGGATTTCCTCTTAGGAATTCCCAAAGGAATCACAAGACTAGGAAAAACAAATAAATGCCTATAACAGATTTATTTTCTTTATTCTTTAGAGTAGACTCTGATTTAATTTTTACCATCTGAAAATTCATAAAACCCAAAGATTTTTGCAAATATTGTTTCTTTTTTTAACCAAGTCTCTTTTGTATTAATAAAATATAAGTAATAAATCATTAAATTATATATATAAGCATATTTTACAAATAGCATATGAATAACATACAATATTAAAATGTTATAAATAGGTTAATAATAGTTCATATTAATAAAGCATTTTAACATATGCAAAATCCTTTACATACATTCTATCTATTAATTATAACAACAACACTATATTATCTTTGTTTTACAGATGAGGGGACTGAGGTGTAGAGAAATTAAGTGGCTTGTCCATGATCATATAGCTAGTAAGCATCTGTGGCAGGATATAAAACCAAAAGTTTTCCTAACACCATGTTAATCTCTCCATTGACTAAATTATACTTCCTTTCAAGAACTAGCTTTTTTGTCAACTTAACCATCTTATAAAAGTCTAAACTATGACTTTCTCATTAATGACAATTTTAAGGATAACTTCAAGTTTACATGCTTCAAGTTATTATACATTCCATAGTGTACAGACTTTCAACTACAAATTTAAAACTAAAACAGCATACATTTTAAACAAAAAAATTCATTGATCCTTAAAATGTTCATGGTCCAAAATTGGGGAGACGGAAGATGATTTACAAACACATTTCAAATCTCAAGGACTATGTTAAAAAGTAATTCTGGCTTTTATTATTTCTATTTTGCATATTGCTAAATGTATGTAACTGTTTTATCAATGACAGGAATCTGGCAGAAAGTTTTTCAGTTCAATTTTCAGTATTTAACATTACTTACTCATTTCACTTTTCTTAATGTGAATATTATGTGATTTAACTCATAAAAGTTAAATTAATGTAGATGTGCTGCTGACTCAAAATAATGATCAGTTCCATCTATCACTTTTTCCTTATTTTTAACTCTAAATATAATTTATTGAAGCTGTTTTCCTCTGCAGAAGAAGACTGCTTGCTTTTTTTCCTGAGTAATAATAACCTTTCATCTACAGCTAAAAGTAGAGCTCAGAATGCCCAGTGGTTCTGGCCTTGACCTGACCCTTCAAAGCCTATAGAATGTCCCATGCTCTCTCAAGCTTAAGATGACTCAAAGAACATCAAGCTAAAAATATCTTATGATGCCAGATACCTTAAAAGGACAGCAGCTTCCTGGTTTCCCTCGTTTGTAAAATGAAGGGATTGGACAAAGAGGTTCATGAGATCTTTTCTAGCTTCATTTCTATGATCCTATGATACTCTTAACCCATTTGCTAAATACTAAGCATCATTTACTGAATTCTGTTTTTACAAAAAGATTTATGTTTATCTCTATAATATCATTATTTTATTGAAAGTTTTACTTTTTTGGCTGTTTTGGCACCACAGGACAATCATAAAGAATGGCTGATTCCAGAGCTCCTACTCTTCCCAGCCTGCTCTTCCTGCCCTCTCTTGTTATAGTGGCCCTATAAGCTCCAATGGCCCTGATATCACTTCTCTGTGGATATCTGCACCTGCCAACTAAACTTCACCCCAAAAGTTCCTAGGAGAAACTCAGAATTTTATAATCATTTATTAGGGCAAGTAGGTGGTGCAATAGATGGAGTGCCTGGCTTAAAGTCAAAAAGACTCCATTTCCTGAGTTCAAATACACTTGAGTTTGCTTGAGTTTCTTCCTCTGTAAAGAGAGCTAGAAAAGGAAATGGTAAACTACTCCAGTATCTTTGCCAAGAAAACCTGAATTGAGTCACAAACAACAGTACAATCATTTATTAAATAGGAGCTGGAGGGCTAAAAGTGAAGGAGGGAATTCATTAAGATGTTTGAATAGATGCAATTAGAAACTAGCCAGTTTAAACATCTTGAGTTAAATCTAGCCAGTAATCTCACTAAAGGAGAATAGTAATGAAAATGTCAAGAGTTTTTGTCCATTTTTGGTTCTACCAGATAATTCCCATCCAATGGAAGGGTTGAACCAGGCAGGTGATGCTCTTTAACTTCATTTCCCAGAAAAAAACAAGCTACTCAGACTCCTTTTTTTTCAATTAGTTTCTTTCTGTCCCTAATGAGGAAAGTACATACATCAAGGAAACCCTCCAGAGATAGGAAAGAAGCAGAGTCCCCTTTATACATAATTCATCCCTACTGAGCTCCACAAAAAGAGAATTGTATAATGAAAGAATATGAGGGTCAGATACCCTGAATTCAAACCTTCTGTCACTTACAACCTATGTGACCTTAAACAAGTCTCTTGATACCTCTTTCAACATGAAAAATAAGGGAATTAGAAGCTGCTAAGTGACTCACTGGATAGAGTACTGCCACTGGAGTGCAGAAGACCTGAGTTCAAATGTGGCCTCAGATACTCACTAGATATGTGATCCTGGGCAAGTCAATTAATCTCTGTCTACCTCAATTTTCTCAACTATTAGATCAAAGTAATAGGACTATGTCCCAGAGTTGTGAAGATCAAATGACATACTACTTGTTTTTAAAGTAGTACCTGGTATACAATAGTTACTTAATAAATGCTTCTTTTCTTCTCTTTTAGATAATCTTTAAAGTTTCTTCTAGCTCTGAATGATGTTTCTTTTCACTGTTATTTATTTCCCATTCTGATCACTCTGATTATACCTTCTTAAATTGTAAAGGAATTGAGAAACTAAAGAAATCTTACTTCTTGAACACAGCAGATCCATAACTATCCTTTATTGATGGGGTGGTTATGGTACTGTTTGAGAGGTGTGCTGCAATGATAATAGCATTTATGAAGCTTTAAGATTTGCAGTCTTTTTATGTATGTTTTGGTCATCAACATGGAAAGATATCTTTCTCTGTTCACCCTGCCTATCCCATCTTCATACACTTTAAAAAAAACAAGGCAATTAAACAAAAAACAGCAAAACCTTGCTCAAGATTCTTTCATCAAGATCCTAGCAAGAGGAGAAAGGAGGAGAGCCTTCATTTACCAGGGAAAAAAATAGACCTATTGTTTCCACAAAGTTATAGTGGTACTGATGAATTGAAACAGTGGTTTTTCTTATGTAAAAGGCAACAAAATAATCTCATTTCCAAATTTAGGATAGTATAGTTAAACTCTGAAAAAGTCCCAGAACTTGACTGACAACTTGAAGAGGGAAAAAAATGGTCTTGACCAAAGACATAGATAATACCAATTTTTTATTTAGGTAATTAATCCATATGTAGCACATTTTATGGTTTACAGAAGAGCTACAGGAATGGTAAAATACATCCCTATATACCCTAAAATATTCCTAGAATATAAGGTTATAATGAAATTCTACAAGAAAGGAAAGATGAAGTGTCTTTCTGTCTGACTCACAGTCACATACATACATGCACATACACATACACACACGTACATACTATGGTTATATTGTTTTTTGGTTGTTTTTCTGGCCATTAGTACTGGTAAACATAGGTTTCTACATCCCAGAAGTAATCCAACCTTCTTAATAAATTAACCTGATTTCCTATTAAGCATATCTTCTAGTTCCTCCTCTTAGTTTTTACTGACTTGATGGTTTTGATATGTTGTGTAGCATGCTACTGCAAAAATCATCATGATGATGCTTAAAATTTATAGAAGTTTAAAGGTTTACCAGTCTCTTTACATTATTAGACAATGAGTTTCTCAAGGCCAAGGATTGTCTTTTGCCTCTCTGTGTGCCCTAGTGATTATCACAGTGTCTAGCATATAATAGGTGCTCAATAAAAGTTTTTCTGACTGCTTTACTGAATTGTACTAAGCTAGAGTAGACAACTGAATGCAGACTTCTTGAGATGAATAATTATTTCATTTTTGTATTTATATTCTCAATTCTAATACTAAACTTTAATATTAGATGAATGCAAATAAAAAAGTGAACCATATGCATATATACATGTGTAGATATGTATGCATATATATAGATATAGATATAAAATTTGTTGACTGTGAAAAGATTTTGTGAAACCTACTCATTAAAAGCCTTTAAGTCATTCAAAATACAGTTGGATCTTATTTCCTCAAAGATTTTTAGGGATAGTTTGTGTTGAGTTTTTTTTTTTAAATAGATATTTCCACATTTGTTCATTCAGCAAGTCTTGAGGCATTTTTGCCAAGGCATAATCCTGCAATTTTTTTTCACTATTTCCTTTTGCAAACTCTAGTTCATTTTAGTACTTGGCACAATCCTTATCTAGACTGATTGGTGTCATAAAAAGAAAATCTTTCAGGTTAATATTTTATAAGAGAATACAGGTTTTTTTCTTATTTTCAAGGAGCACACTCAATTCCTGTGTAAGATTGCCACTGCAAGAACATAAAGCTTCACAGTCTATTTTTCTTTAATAAGTTAATGTAAATAAAATAGTAGCTATAAGAATGTAAAACCAACAATCAATAAGCTCACAGAAGACATAAAACAGGAACAAAGTTTGCAGTAGTAACAATTATAGAAATATTAACATTTTGCATTACAGAAAACATTTTTCCATCTATAGAGAATATTTAAATTTACATATATTTTGTGTACTTCATTAGTTTCCTCACATGGTATAGTAACCAGAATTAAATGTTATTCTTGATAATAAAAAGAACCATCATATTATCTTTTCCAAAAATCAGCACAAAAAAGTGACCTTTATTGAAAAGCACCTTACAACTATGCATTAATTAAAAACATCGAGATTAAGAAATATTATTTTAATATGGTGGGATTAAACTTTTCTTCACTGATTATTAATGAAAAAAAACAGGGCAACAAAATGGAAAAGGCCCTATCATATATGTTCCTCTAGAGCAAGCGTTTTCTTTTTGTCTTTGTTTTTCTAATATCACAATGCCTTGCACACATTAAACATGACAAAAGTTCACTGTATTGATTTGAGAGTCAAAAGACCGAGGTATTAATCCTAGCAGTATTACTCCACAAAATGATTTTTATGATTCCCACCATCTTCAAGACACTGTGAGTTTAAGCCCCAATGCTGTTATAAAAGAAACAAGTTTTTTTATGCTAAAAAAACTGAGGAATGTTTTTTGTATGGAGTAAAAGCCAAAATATAAAAATGGTAATATTAACAATGTAAAATAATAAAATATAAAATATAAAGATTGTGCAAAAAAATTTGCTGACAAGATTAAGAGGTTTGCCTCATTTAATTCCCATAAAAGTCTATTTCAAATGTCCAAATTTTCCTAGCCTTAAGTACTCTCCTAAGTCTGTTAAAAGAGATATGTCAATCTTTCTTTTCTTTGCTTTCCTAGACTGAATTCTTTATCTTGAAGTCAATGAGTAGCTTTAGAGATGAAAATTACAACTTTCTTAATTTTTTTTTCCTGTGCATTATCCTTAATCAGTGAGGAAACTGCAAATATTGATGTTTTTAGATTTCTGAGACTATAGAGTCAGGAACATGAATTTAAATAATGGATGCCTCTAGGACAGCAGTTCATGAAAATCTCAAAAGATGAAAAGAAATGCTATAGACTACTTTCTAAAATGATGATTATGTGACTATATTAAATTCTTAGGTGTTTTTCCTTAAGGCAATTAGAATAACATCTCAACAGGATTCTTCTACATAGAGAGCATCTCTAATGTACCTTCCAGCTTTGAAATTTTTCTAATTTGTTGTACTTTATATTCTAAGATAGACTACATTGATATGGAATCATATGATATCAAATGCTTAGATTTAAAACACCATGGGGACAGAAAATAATACATAGATCAAGGTTAAGTGCATTTAGAAATAAGGGACAAATCTCTAAAAATGAAGAAAAGAGTGAAACAGTCCTTTTTCTGAAACAGACTTTCTACTGAGGAGTTTTAAAAGTGACTTTTTTTTTTTTTTTTTTTTTTTTTTTTTGCTGAGGCAATTGGGGTTAAGTGACTTGCCCAGGGTCACACAGCTAGGGAATGTTAAGTGTCTGAGACCAGATCTGAACTCAGGTCCTCCTGACTTCAGGGCTGGTGCTCTATCCACTGCGCCACCTAGCTGCCCCCTACTGAGGAGTTTTAAGGGGAAAGGAAAAGATCAAACATTTATTTGGCTCTTACTCCCTTGCCAGTGACTCTGCTAAACACTTTAGAAATACTATTTCATTTCATTCTCACAACAACTCTGGGAGATAGGTGCTGTTATTATTCCTACTTTACACTTGAGGAAACTGAGGCAAAGAGAGATTAAGTGACTTATAAAATGTCATCTTACTACTAAGTATCTGAAGCCAGAACTGAACTCAATTCTTCCTGAATCCACCCAACACCCTCTTTGATACACACTTGTTATGAATACGTGTA
Organism: Myrmecobius fasciatus; assembly: GCA_023553655.1. Lineage (NCBI taxonomy): Eukaryota > Metazoa > Chordata > Mammalia > Dasyuromorphia > Myrmecobiidae > Myrmecobius > Myrmecobius fasciatus. The sequence continues at coordinate 169,132 of JAJPUD010004148.1, read as the reverse complement.
AGAAAATACAATACAATTTCAAGACAGTTAGGACTAACCATGGGGGAAAAAGTGAGATCTTATTTATGAGGTGGTACTCTTCTACTTAAAAGCTTCAGTGACTCTCTATTACATCTAGAATTTGTTTTTTTTTAATTTGATTTATGTATTTACGATTTTCTCCAGTTACATTCAAAACAAAAAAATTACATTTGTTTTTAAAATTTTTGAGTACTATGTTCTCTCCCTTACCTCCATCTACAATTAAGAAACCACATGTGAAGTTAAGCAAAATACTTCCATAAAATTCAAGTTGTAAAAGAAAGCATAGATCTCCCACACTAATGAAATTTTAAAAACCTCAAGAAAATTAAATTAAAAGAGAGAGAGAAATATACTTCAATCTTTATTCATACACAATCAGTTCCTTCTCTGGTTTTCATCAAAAGTTCTTCAGAGTAGTCATGGATGATTGTACTACTGAGAATAGTAAAGTCATTTACAGTTGGCCATACCAGAATTAGTAATTAATATTACTTTGTATATAGTACATTATATTTTCTTTTAGTTCATTAAGGACTTTCCAGATGTTTTTTAGAGTATCCTGCTCATTTTTTTTCCTATAAAACAATAATATTCCTTCACAAACACATACCACAGTTTGTTCCCCAATTGATAGGCATGTCCTCAATTTCCAATTTTTTTTTGCTCTGAGAAGAGAACAGCTCTGAATATTTATATATATATATATATATATAGGTCATTTTCCTTTATTTTTCAATCTCTTGGTATTCATGCCTAATAGCAGTGTTGTTAGGTCAAAGGATATGCATAAATTTGTAGCCCTTTGGGTACAGATCATATTTTTGATTATCAATTGGGGCTACATGTAAAATTTAAAAAATAATACTCTTCCATTTGAAATTTAATTAAGGCCCTGTGCTAGTTGGTTTCACATTATTTTTCATCCTTATCTCACATTATTTCTCTTCAATCTGTTCCAGCTAAATTAGACAGCCATCTGTTTCCCAAAATTTGTACATGCTCTTCTTGCCTAAAATAATAATAGTATAATAACATCTAGCATTTGCATAGAGTATTAAGGTTTGCAAAGGGTTAGTTCATTTGCTTCTTACAACAACCCTATGAGTTAGGTGACACTGAAACTTAATACCTTTAAGAACTTACCATTCTGCAGATAAGAAAACAGAGCCAAGTGATTTGTCATTGGACACATAAGGCAGTGTTTGAATTCAGATTATTCTGACTCTAAATCCAGTATGCTAGGACCTGTGTAGAGAGCAGAAGATACAGCCCTAAACTGGGTATAAAGAAGATCTGATTTTAAATCTGGTCTTGGAAACATCAGCTGGGTCACAGCCTTAGTTTGCCTCATTTTTCTCAAATATACAAAGAATGATAATGGCACATAACTTTCCAGAGTTCTTGTGAAAATTCAATGAAATAATATTTGTAAAAGACTTAACATGGAGACTGGCATATAGGAGGAGGTTAATAAATGCTTATTTTATTGTGGGGGCAGCTAGGGCACAGTGGATAGAGCACCATCCCTAAAGTCAGGAGGACCTGAGTTCAAATCAGAATTCAGACACAACACTTAATAACTGTGTGACCCTGGGCAAGTCACTTAACCCCAATTGTCTCAGAAAAAAAAAAAAGCTTATTTCCTTCTTTTTTCTGTAACATTACCTGCTTATCTTTTTTTCTTTCCTTTCATCTCTTATGTCTTCTGTGCTTTGAGCACAACTTCATTTCTTATACCCACAATTATCAATGTTCTCTCCATCTTCAAATTATCACGCACACACTTATCATGCATGTGGTGTATTTTCCTAATAAACTGAAAGCTACTTAAAGGTAGCAACTATTTTCTTCATCTTTGAATCCCCACTATGCAGCAAAGTGTCTAGAATCTAAATACTTAATGAATGCTTATGGAATTGAATACAGGAATGATGAACCCTGAGCAAAGGTTGATGTAAAGGGATTGAGGACTAATAAAAGTGCATATATAAACAAAAAGGCTTTGAATTGCAAAAAAAAAAAAGACAATGGAGAAAATTACTCCCATATCACTCTCCTCCAAAAGTAGAGCAGTTAAGATTTTCTTGACTTCCCTTTACTGATAGTTTAATCCTTCAAAAAGTAGAAGCAGCCATATGAAGATCTAGATATGTTAGATCTCAACAACTGAGGAATCAGTTGCTGAAGTAGAAATGATGGGAAACTTTGGGCATATAGTTTGGTAAGTAGGATCCCCAAGTTAGAAAGATATGGGTTCAAATCCTGCCTCAGGCACTTGTTCAATGTACATCCTAGTCCTTCAGTTTCCTGATTTGTGAAAAAAAAAAAGGAAGAGTTGAACTCAATGGTCTCTAAAATCTTTTCTAGCACAAAACCTCTGATTCCATTATCCTATGAATTTGTGATAGAGGACAAACATAATCTGGCATTCATTTTATGACTTAGGAGGGCAAATCTTAAAAGGTTAAGAAAGTAATAAATAAAATAGGAAAGGCTAAAATCCAAGGAGTGGGAGAAATTTCTCAAGAATAAAATTCTGAAAGGACAGAATGATTTCATAGCATTTGTGACTATGTAGTCCAATTTGTATATGAAAATAAATTCCCTTTACATCATATTGGACAAATCATTATCTCTTCTCACTTATGTTTGAAGGTCTTAGGTGAAGGCCCTATGCTGTTTAAGATAGTTTTCAGTTATTTCAATAAAGATAGCAATGTCATATCTATTTGTAAGATACAGAAATCTGGAAGAGCTAGCTAAGCCATTGAATGATCGAATCAGCACCCTGCCTCCTCAAAAAAAAAATCTTGACAGACCAAAACATTGAATTGCATCTAATAAGATAAAACTTAATGTGAATAAAGGCAAAATACTTCTCTAGATTGAAAAATCAACTTTAGAGACATAAAATAAAATATGTTACTAAATGGAAGTTCTGCCAAAAAAAAAGGTTTTTATTGGCCTGCAAGATTAATATAAACTGTATTGCAACGTGATATACAAAAAAAAATTAACATTGTCCTGTGCTAACAGAGGGTTAATATCCAATATGATGGCGATGATAGCCTCACTTTATTGTCACATCTCACATTAATGTCCTATATCTTAGGAAAATGTCTACAGAAATGTGATAATTATGAAGACCCTCAGATTAATGTCATTTGAACTTGGGATGTTCAGGCTAAAAAGGAGAAGAGTTCCTTTTAGGAGATATGGGGTGGGGAATGCTGGAATAGAGATGATTTCTGGCTTCAAATATTTGAAAGCTTGACATGTAAGAAATGCAGTGATTAGACCATTTATACCACTTTTTTCCCTGCACATCTTCCTTAATACTGTTTTTCTTTTACAGGAGTTACAAAACTCCTGTCTCCTTTTATCTTTTTTACTGTCTCTGCTTCATGTTTCAGTACCTTTAATATGAGCATTCTACCAAGGCTCTTTCCTTGACTTTTTCTTTCCCTATATCATCTCCCCTGGTAATTTCAGTCATTTCTGTGATTTCAATCTTTCTGTCACTGACCCAGGCTTCAGGAACATATTTCAACTGCTTTCTGGACTTCTTCATCTTGGAGTTTCATGAGCATCTTCAGCATATTTAAATCTGAAATCATTAGTCTTGTTTTTATTGAATTTTTCACCTGACTTCCCTATTTTCTTGTCAATTAAACTACTTTTTTTCTCTATGTTTGACATTTTTGTCATCTTTGATCTCTTCTCATTCATTTGTTTCACCTTCTTCTTCATCATATACATTCACTTGACTGTCAAGCCTTGTTTATTATAATTCCTCAGTACCTCTCATCTCTGTCCCTTTCTTACTGTCATCACTCCAGTTCAGACCTTCTTCACCTCTGACCTAGACAACTTCATTAGCCTCCTAAAACATTCCCCAGCAATATACAACATTAGATTATTCTTCCTGGAGTTCAGTTATCTTGTTCCAGTATTTAAAAATCTTCTGGTAAGTAGAGATAAAGCAAAAGGTTCTTCATTGCTCCTTCCTTAGTCTGATATTAAGAGATCTGTATGTTCAGACAGCTTTTTAACTTTATCAAGCACAACTCCCCCTCATGTACTCTGCACTACTACCAAATTAGATTGCTAGTTGTCCCCTCAACACTCCACATGCTTTCTCACCTCTGCACCTTTGCTCCTGCTGTTCTCCTATGCCTGGAATGCCCACCTCTTCCCTACCCAACCAATCTATGCTAATTGGCATCCAATCTACCCTTGAAGGTTTGGTTCAAATGCTATTTCCTCCATGAAGACTTCCCTAATTCTGATAGTTGAAAATAATGTGTTCCCCTCCAATCTGACTTCATAGCATCTTATCCTCCTTGCATATTTGTATTATATTCTAATTTTAATATACTTATTTGTGTAGCTGGCTTACTTACTAAGCTATATTTTAAGCTCTTTGACAGTAAGGACATGCCTTATTTATCTTTGTATTTCTCCTTAACATAATACCTTGCTCATAGTAGGCAATTAAAGGTTTAGTGAATGAAAAGTTACATACCATTTACTACTTGCATGACTCTGGATAAGTCATTTCATCTCTCTGTCATTTTATTTATCTGCAAAAGGAGAGAGTTGAATTAGATGACTTTCCAGTTCTTAATCTATCTTGGTTTGGGAGACAGAGTAGCCACAGTGTTCTAGGACTACACAGTGTTGCTCAGAACATAAACTTCCTCTAGAAAGTAGGATCTTAAGTAGATAACACAAAAGGAAGAGTTCCAGAAAATGGCCATGTAAATGAGGTAATGTAAGGCTTGATAACTTTGAAAATGCTTTTTGTGTGTGAACCAATAAGAAGCGAGAATAGGACAACTAGATGAATGAACTTTCAAATGAAAGAAACTACCTATGGTTCCAGAGAAAGTGCATAGACCAGTAGGAACCCATAACAAGATCTTCACCATGGAACCCTATGTCGTTTACATGCCATTTTCTAGTGTGATGAATGCAAAGGCAAGAAGTGTTTACCATGAATCCAAAGGTCATTCTAACATTTGGTGCCATGCCAAGCTATAGTAATCCTCCCAACTTTGCTATGATTTCTTATAGCAACCTTTCACTAATACTGAAAGAAAAAAAGAAACCTGAAGCACATTATAGTGATGGTTCAGGAAAACTTCCGTTTAGATTATACCTTTCCTCTCAAAAAACACTTTGCTCAGAACAAATTTGAATAATAGATGTCTCCAATACAAAAGGTCTTTGTATTGGAGTAAATAGTTCAAAATATCTATGCCTTTGTGAGAGCTTTTATTTAGGAATTCATCTCATATCCCTTTTAGGAAAAGAACAGAAATGGTACAGGATGGTACTAATTACCTCAGACTAACATGGCACATCTCACTACAACTAGTGGATTTTACTTTAGTGGTAAAAAAAAAAAACTTAGAAGCTACCTAGCCCTGCTCAGTGGTTTGATCTAAGCAATTGGATCACACTCAATTTGCCTGCCCTTAGGTATTAAAACTCCCACACATTGTCCAGAATGCAGTTGCGATCTGATTTAAGTATTATGAAGACCAGAGTTGACTCAGCATTTCTATTTCTTTTATTACTGAAATTATTCTTTTTAAGTCACTCTCTTCTCTCTTCCTCCTATTTTTCTTTTTTTTTCCCTTTATTCCCCCAGAGTATCAAATGCATAAACTAAACTTGATCTTCCAAACCAAATACATTTATGGAGGTCAAACTTAATGGGTTTTTTTTAATTACTTTATAATCAGTCTAAATAAAGAGGAAGGATGTAGTCATGTGTTGATATCAGTTACTTAATATATATTTACCATATGCCTACTATGTGCAAAGAGGAAAGGAAATAAAGATACAAAGAAATTTAAGATGCAGTGTCTGCCTTCATGGGATTGCTAATCCAGGAGTGACAAATGGACTTTTACACAAATAACTTCAGCACAAGGTAGATTGTGATATGCCAGACTGCTTAAAATAACTTACCAGCTAAAGACATATTTTAAACTTTTTTGTGCAAGAATGCATTTGCTATCTGTTGGCTTTATAAACATTTGAATAGATAATACTGGGAAATGTGCTATTATTAACAGTAATCTATACAGTGAAATTTTCTGCCTTTTTTTACAAGGCTCAAAATTGTATTAAAACATTTGTGATTAGAGATAGCTAAGTGGAGCAAGTATACAGAATGGATTTGGAGAAGGGAAGGGTCTGACTTTAAATCCTGTTGCCCAGTGATCATGCAAAAGTCACTTGACCTCTCCAAACATCAGTTCCTTCATCTGTAAAATCACATTAATAATAATAGCACATGCCTTATGGGATAATATAGACAAAGTGCTTTGCTTACCTTAAAGCACTTTATAAATGGTAGCTTTTATCATTATTATTATTATTATTTTTATTATTGATATTATTGTTGTTATGATTATCATTGTTCTTATTACTATGGTTCAAGTGTTGTTGTATGTCATTTGTTCTCCAAGAGGACCATGGTATCAGGAAGGTAATACCATGACTTGCAAGTGAATTCAGTGAGGAAGGCTTGGGCATAGTCACTAACCTTACTCTCTCCTCCAGAGCCTGCTGGGCCCTGTGACAAGATATAGATCAGGACAACTAGAGATGTTCCATGGATGCAGTGGGAAATGTTGGCCTTTTTAAGCTAAATTTTTAAACAAGCCTCTGTTTAATAGAGGCAATCGCTCATTCAGTGATTAATGATAGGTAAGAAATAAAGCAAGAATGGCTTCTTCTCCCTAGTCAAAAAAATCCAATATGGGAGAAGAAGAGACTCAGGGTTGCTGACCAAAAATAGAAACAATTGCTACTTACTTTCACTCAGTGCTATGAGGTCCCACACAATGATCAGATGGGACTAGGGCTAGAACTTATTATTACTTCATCATTGAGAACCAGAGTGATTTGCATTTAAGGCTTGGTCCCTAAGAAAGATAAGTAGCTCATACATCTCAAGTATCTTGCAAGATTTCGTGGATCTAAATTTATATTACTTTGGCCAGAATACCAGCAGTTAAGGGTATTATACCCTATGTGGACAGAGGGAGAGGAAGGTGGAAAGCAAAGTTCAAGTGACAGCAGTGAAGAAGGCATTTAATACATGTGGACTTCAGCAGAAATATTGATATCTCCCCTGCCTCTTTCACTGGGATTTTTGAAGATCAAATAAGACAACAGAGGGTGAAAACCTGTAGACATCTTAAGGATTACAAGGTTATAAAGTGCTAATTGCAAGGTTCTAGAAATTTAAATATTTATCAAGCCAAATCTTGAAGCTAGTAGTGTTCTCAAAGAATTTCAGGTAAAACTCCACTGGGTCCTGGATGAGCTCAACATAACCTACAGTGAAAGGTAATGAATGCAATACTAACCTAAAACAATGACTTTCATAGTGATAGGTTTGAAGTGATTTAAATATTTATTTTAAATATTTTAATATTTAATATTTAAGAAACAGATGGAGTTAGTTTTAATATAATAATTATCCAAGTATATAAATCCTTCTGTCCTTATATAAACATGCCAACTCAAATTCAAAGTAGTATTTTTATTTAATTATTCAATTCTAACAAATATATTATTGATTATTTTAAACTTTTAACAATATAGAAAACAGCAAAAGGAATGAAATAAAGTTTAAGTATTTTCAAAATACTGATTTTCCATAAACAAAAAATCATTCAAAACCGAGTTTCATTTTTCTAAGACAGCTTCTATTTCTTTTTATAAACATTATATTGTACCCAAAAAACTGCTTGATTGGATTGCCTATTACTCAACTAACAAATTATTGACTCTCAGAATTAAAAAATTGAATTTAATCTCCAGGGCATCTATCATCTATCCATGTAATGTTACTGCCTTCCTAGATGTACTAAATAAAAAATTACACTCTTTTCATGAAGTCATTTCATGGTAACATCATATCAAATATTTGATCAAAATGTTGAGAGTTGAGGAGAAAGGGGGAAAATGCATTTCATCTCAAGATAGATTTTTTTCTCCAAAAATATTGTGATTAGAGGAAACATTGCTGTGTTGTGCAGAATTCTCCTTATCTTATTTAAAGAGAATCTGACCTCTGCTATGAGCTCCTTTTCTATGCAGAAACAAGTGCTGCCAGAATCAGTTCCAAGAGCTTTTTTTTCCAAGGGAGGTCAAGTTGCTGAACTTGGTGTAGGTAAGAATACACTTGAGTAGCCCAGTGGCATTCAGAAAGTGAAACTCAGTGTAGGTCAATCCTGTCACAATTTATAGAAACATTTGGAGGGTTTGGTTCCTTTTATTTGTTTACTTTTGATTCCATTTGTGGAAAATATGAAAACACCTTCAAATAGGAGACATGCTAATCTTCAATTAATAAAGACAATTTTTTTAAAAATCAAAAAATTGAATTGTAAATGGAATCAGCCTTTAAAAATGATGCTTATCCCCATTAGTGCTTAGAAGTCCTGTTTGCTCTCATTGTTGAGGATCCCATTATATTATGAATCAGCACACATTTATCTAATATTTCATTTTCTCAGTTCTCTAGCTTATAATATAAGCCTATTATAGTCTACGAGATATTATCTTAGATGTCTTGAATCTCATTGCAGTAGCATGCAAAGGCTTTGCTATTTAGCTTGAAAAATCAGTTGTGTTTTTCTGCATATTACAGATTTTAAAATCATTCTTTCATATATAAGGGCCCTCATTGTTTGTTTTACTCTTTCCTTAAATGGGTGGTGTTTCCATATTTGTTTTCCAAAAATAATTGTGTGAGTCATATTTTATGTAGTTTATTTTATAATAATCACAATGCTTGCAAAACAAATGTGACCATGTTAACCTGAAGCCCCAATTAAAATTATTTTTGGTCTCTTTGCAGCTAGATCCTGAAGCTAGTAGTGTTCTCAAAGAACTTCAGGTAAAACTCAATGGAGTCCTGGATGAGCTCAGCATAACTTATGGTGAAAGGTAATGAACAAAATACTAATCTAAAACAATGACTTTCATAGTGATAGGTTTGAAGCGATTTAAAAAACTAATTCCCAGAAAAGCAAAAGTCCTAATCTATGGCATTATTAGAAATGAACAACAGAGTAAAGATTTTATTAACCCATATCCTCAGATGCCAAATCTAGCACTCTTTTATTATAACTAATGCTGGTTACATAGATAATGCTATATGTATACTGGACTCTGGATTAACAATTAAGAAACAGAAAGCAAAATTACTAGAAATTAGAATTTGAGTGCACAACAGGCAAGGATTTAACATTCAACTGGGATTTATTAAGCACCTACTGTGAGTAAGACCTTCACAAAATCTTGCTCTGAAGTGCTAGATTGCAGGGATGCAAAATGGAAGAAAAAAAAAAGGATGATCACAGTCCTCAGTGTGCTTGTATTCTAGTTTGAAAGGGGACAGAATAACATGTAACATTTAAATAAAACATGATACAAGAAGTTATTGGTCCAAAGAAACAAATAAATTGTCAGGACTTGATATACCAAGTTTAGAAAACAGCTAATACTGGAAGGTAGAGTATAAGAAAAGGAATAATATGAAATAAAACTGGAAAGATAATTTACATCCAGATTGTCCCTGATCATAAATGCCAGCCTGAGATGTTTGTATTTTACCCTTGAGCAAATGTTCTTAACTAGGTATTCATGTCCTATGAATGAATTTCAAGAGATCTATTAAAACTTTTATATGCTAGGAACTATGTTAGGTATTGGGAATGCAGTGACCCTTTTTGGGGATTTCAAATCCTATTGGCAAAGAAAGACAGTATGTATTCTTGTAAATATAAACCAAAGTATCTACCAATAAGGATGTACTGTGGTGTAGGGAATTATGAACTGACTATGTAAGCAGGTAAAGCTGGATTCATATATTGCTTGAGGTGTACTGGCTTTATCACCCAAGCTAAATCACTTGAGCTTTCATTGCTCCAGGCAAGGTTCAGGCTAAAGGTTATTGAAGTGTTGCCCAGTGGTAGTACAGGTAATCTCAAAGAGTTCAGTATACTTATTAATGAAATCAGGAATTCAATTCCTGCCTTTATTCCTATAAAAAAAAATCAGAGTAAATGGGGAGCAGAGTTCACACCCTCCCTTGTCTTTTCTTTCCCCCATTTTAAAGATGAAGAAAGTAAGATTTGAAGAATGTACTTTAACTTGCTAAGAGACATACAGATAGCAAGTAACAAAATTAGAGAATGGAACCAAGACCTCTGATTCCAAATCCCACTTGCCCCCCCCAAAAAATAAATAGGAAATTTGGAATGATGGTGTGGATAAAATTAGGGAGAAAATAAAATTCAAGTTTGAGCATGTTGAAAAAAAAAATACTCCTACAACACTTGGGTAGAAAGACATCCAACACATGATGGAGTAAAGAAAAGAGAATTGGGGCTGCATATATAGATTTGGGAATTAGATGAACAGAAATGATAATTCTCATGGGAGGAGATGCAAATGCTAAGGAATACTGTAAGGAGAGAAGACTACCCAGGATATTGTGTATTTTTCATAAATACATATGTTATGCAAACTGTACTTTGTTAGACTCCATCAAGAACTTCATATTCTTGTGATTGGATTTGAGACCTAGTATAATTCTCCAAAAGAAACTTGCCTTTCAGAAAGTTAGCAAAGATAGCCTTCTCTGATTAGGAGACTTTAAGATAAAGACAAAAAACTCTCCATTTGGAAAGGTAAATTGAGTTATTAAAACAACTTGCTTCATATATTCCCATAATTAACTTTAACCTATACTTGTATCTAAACAAACGAAATAATTCCCTGTCAAACTTTTAACCTTTTTTTTTTGATCTTAAACTTATTTTTACCTTTGTACATATTTTCACTCATACTGTTATCCATCAGCCTTCAGCAGAGCTTATGGCCAGGGACCACGGCCTCAATTCAGGGTTGAAAAGAGTTCCTATGGTTGCTCCCAAACCAGTGCACAGTACAGAAGAGTAGTAAACACAATTCTTACTAGATCATACCACTTTGGAAGAACCAAAAGCTTACAGGTCCTCAGAATTATTTCTGAAAACAGCTGTATTAAAAAAAAACAATATGAAGCTTAAAAAATGCATCCTTCATTCCAGAAGCAGAGACCCACTTCAGTATAGAGTTAAAAAAAAGAAAGAAAAAAAGAATGGAATAGGCTGGAAAATGAGCACAAAACAGAAAAAAAAATTCTGCCCAAAGAAAATAACTATGGTGACAAGGAAGATCAAAACATACACTCAGAAGACAACAAAGTCAAAATTCTTTAGGATTTTTGATGAAAGCTGCTGTCCATCTTCAAATGAAGATCTGCTAAAGAGTGAATGCAGATAAAAGCTACTTTTTCTTTACTTCCTTTATTTGGGGGGTAAGAGGGTTAGTCTTGTTTTTTTTTTCACAGAATGTCTTGCTTGAAGATGTGTTTTAAAAGACTATGCATGTATGATTTATTTCAAATTCTTTGCCTTCTCAATGGAAGGGGGAGAAAAGACAAGGAAAGAATTTGAAACTCAAAATTAAAAAACAAACTAAGAATATTAGAATTATTTTTCCATGTGATTGGGAAAAATAAAATACTAATTAAGATTTTTTTTAAAAAGATTTTCTGGTGGTGCTAAGATGGATTTTCTAACTATGCTGATCTAATTAGTGATTATGACAAAGACAAAAAAACTGAAATTGGGAAGTGTTACTAAAATAAATAAAAATATGATACAGTATAAAAAATGAACATTTGTCAATGAATATTGAAATGAATCCAAAATGTTTTGTAATTCCTAAAGGAAATGCAACATATTCCCTTCTTCCCATTTAATTCTGGACCTAAGTTGCTACTCATTTATATCATCTGCCCAGATACATCAATGGAGAAAGTCTCTTTGCAGATTGTGGTAAAATATACCCAGACTAACCCCCTGAGTTCTGCTTTCTAATTTTAAAAAATTCAAGCTGTAGAACCTCAAATATGAAATGGACTTTGGAAAAGATCTGGACAAAAAAAGGTTTTTAATATGAAAAATTGTAAGCTTTCAGCATGAGTATTATGTGATAATGGAAGATGATTTTATAAGACTGAGATCCAATATGCCTTTTTTTAATGATTTGTTTGGGATTAGCTAGAATAATGCTACTCTAGGTTTATAATGCTGGAAAAAAAAGAATCCAGCCATCTGCTACCTGTTTTTAACCAAAGTTGACATACAAACTTAATAGAGAAATTTACTACTGGACATATGGTTTTGCTTTCATCACTGTTATTCTATCTATACCAAACAAGGTAGACAAGATTTATATAACTTGAATCATGAAAGTCCCAAAAAACTATTAATTAGAAGCTTTAAATTAGACAAGTTAGCAATTTCCTTTCAAGAAATTAAATATGTAATTGCTTGAAGATCAATTTTGCTTTGTGTTTTAAAATCTAAGTTTCAATAATTATGTCATTTGCTATACTGCTGTATCTTTATAAGGGATTCAGAGTATATCTGAGCCAGGCAATTAAAAGCCCAGATTCTTTACTGACAAATACAGGATGCACTTCAGAGTTCAGACCCAATTACTGTCTCTCAGGAAGCTGTACAAGCAACAATTTACATTACTAAGGGTGTTTCTTTTATGATTCTGCTAAATGTGTACTTGGCATGTGAAGCTGATCTGATATGATTCTGAATAAATTAAAGCCATTAAATGGATTTTCTTACTTAGGAACTCTTGTTAGATATTTTAGGTCATTGGGAGCTCATAAAGTCCATGACTGCTTGGTAGAATTTGCTTATTTCAAATGAGCAAAAAAAATATCTCCTTTAATTGTAAAATGATTAGAAGGAAGAAAGGGGGGGGGGACAGTCCTTAAAAGCAGACCTACATGGTAGATACCAAGTGTGAATTCACCATCATTTAATTCCAGAGTAGAATGTTTTCAGTTGTGCTTTCATTATCTTTGTTCATGATACCCAGAACCTTGGCTAATGTAGTAGAATGGATTATTAATTCGAAGATAAAGCTTATAGCAGTGGTTCCTGAGGAAATTCCATCAGCAGAATGGCTTTTCACTTTCTTAAGTGAAAATATCACTCCTCAGGGGAAAGATAATGTCAGAAGAGTATTTCTCTTCCATGGCAGCAAAAACATGTCTCTCTTCATACTCTTCATAATGACCCATAAGAAGGTAGGGCATTATGGGCTATCCTCAAAGACTGAACAGTAAATCAACTGATTAAATATCTATATTGCCCTTTATTTAGATTTATTTCTTCAGAGACCATTAAAAAAATTCATTGTGTAGACATGAACAATAAAGAGGATTTAGAAATATATGACAAAACTATCTTTTTTATAAAAACATAAGATTTTGTTGGGTAGTATGATATACTGATATGAGGGTTAGCTTCAAAATCAGAGGTTCTGATTACCTTGATCAAGACACTAAATTTATCTGGATTCAATTTGTTAGCTGTTAAGATGGGTTATTGAACTATATAATCTCTGAGTTCCTCTTCTTTTCAATCCTATGATCTGCTTAAAGTCTAAAATGAAAAAGCCATATTTATCTTTCTATTATTTCATTGCTTTGAAATATTAATGATAATGATAATTTGAGAAAATCATTAGAGTGATAATTACCTTGCTTGAAAATAGCAATCTAATGAAACTATTAGTATTATTTTTTTTTTGTTATCATAATTAACCAGAATGAGTACTGAGAAAAAGAGTCTGAGCCTGGAATGGAAAAATATTATCTTTGTTCCTTATTTTGATTATATGAATTTCCCTCTTTTCTCAGGATCCTTTTAGTGGTATGAAAATTTTGCGCCCTTTTTCCTTTCTTACCACCACCCCTAGCTTTCTTTCTTCTCCTAATATACTTAATTTCATAATCATCTCTAAAATATATTCAAGGATTTGAGGAGTGAAGAAAGAAATGGAATTCTTGCATTGATGATATTCCATTAGATTGAAATGAGCTTTTCATTACTCTTTTCAGTTCCTGAAAAAGAAAAGGAGACTAACTATCCAAATATCCTAGGCAAAGGAAAGTCTTACAACTGAATCAGGCAGAGGAGGTGGTAGGCCAAATGATCAATTATTATTAATAGAATCACTGTCCAAATTCAGTGATATAAATATCATTCAACAATGTAGCTATAACCACAGATACTAGATTCAAGGAAAAAAAATCTGCCATCAATCATTTATTTAAACATCTATTTTTTGAAAGGCATTGTATCCCGGTGTACAATGTAACAGAGTAAATGATGTCACCCTTCAAGGAATTTAAATTCTAGTTGAATAAAGCATGCAAATAGATAAAATGCAAGTAATTTCAGCAGGAAGAGAACATAAACAGTTAAATATCTGTATTTGTGTCAGAAAGAAACCCACAGGTGTCATAAGTATACCCACAAACTTAGTATTAATTGTTTACTTTTATGTTTCTGGAGCACCTTAAGTAATGAAACCTGACCTGAACCCTTCCTCAACTCCAACCCCCAAAAAGCTGTTTAAATTACAACCTAGAAGGTTGAATATGGTCAAACTGTACTCCAAAATTCCTTTTCGGAGTGAGGAGTTATGTTGTATATATGTTTAGTTTCCAGCTCATAATTGAAGAGTGTGTGAAGCAGATGAGTTCAGAATTGAATCAAATGAAAGGAAATGTAAATATCAACTCCAACAAGAACAATGCAGCTATGGATGCAGAAATTGTACTACGACCTCTTATGGACTTTTTGGACAAAACGTAAGTACTTCAGGTATTTAACTACTACTCTGGGAGTCAATTAATTTTGATTTTGTTTATCATGAAACTAGACTGTCAACTCCTTGAAGCAAAGAGGTGTCAAATTTAATTTTTTTTATCCATCTCTATGCCAAATGCAATATTCTTCATTTAATCAGTGTTTAATAAGTATTTGAATTGAATTGAATGAAGTTAATTTTCTTTTCATTGTTCCGTCCAATTTGTTATTCTGAGTTTAGTTGCTATGGATTTAGTTTGATTTTACAACATTTTAACAAGGATTTATTAAATGCATCCTATGGTTTCAACACTATATTAAGAAATGATGATACAAAGATTTAATTGGAAAATGCCTGCTTTCAAGGAATCTAATAGGATATCTAATAGGATATTTAAGACTCATACTCATATAATTAAGTTACAAAGTAGAATGTGATAAGGGCAAAGAGTTCTATACAAAATGCTCTAACAAACATGAGCCAGGGAAGGCTTCACTGAGGAAAGATGCCATCTGAGTTTGATTTACGTCATACAGGAATGTAAAAAGACAGAAATGTGGAGAGGGATGTATTTTAGACATAGAAAATGTTCTTTGAAAATTCATGGAAGTAGTAGGAGAATATATTATGGGAATAGAAAATACAAGTAGAACAGTTTTTAAAATAATGTTTTTCTGTGAGATAAAATTTTAAAGGCACTGCTAGACTTGACTACTAATTTGTAAATTTAATTATATGCACAATCATAGAAGTCAAAGCTGAAAGAGATATCCCTGGTCATATCCATCTTGGAGAATCAATCAGTGGTTCTCTAAGTATAGCCCAGAGAACCCTGGGTTTTCTTTCAGAGAGTCTACAAATTCAAAATTAGTTTTTCTTTCTAATATAGCAAATATCTACAAATATAACCCAGATAAACAAAAATTCTTTGGATAAATCCTTAATAATTTTAATAGTATGAAGCAAATAAAAGTTTGAGAACTGCTCAAGACCTATTCATACTTTAAAAAAACTCTTTAAAATATTGTTATATATAACAAATAATATGATTATGTATCCACTTCTTGAAGACTCTCTGTCATCAGCACTGTGTTTGTTTTATATTGAATGCTTTCCTTTTAGGAGAGCAAAGACCAAGAGACTAGAGTTTGAATCATTGCATTGGTATTCCTTCTTTGTTGCCTAAGGTATAAAAATGCCCAAGCTGTGAGAAGGGATGCTGTGGAGGTTTAGCAGAATTCCTGCTGTTCTGTGGGATGTCTTTTAGTGACCTCAGGGAACAACGAAGAGAGAAATAACATTCATTTGAATTAATAATTGTATAAACACGTGTTTCATTGCTTTCCACTCCTTAGCCTGAATTACTGGACTGATCTGAGCTAATCTCGGCCCAGAACAATGTGGACAAAGTCAGCAGGTCTTGAAGCATGACAGTCAACCTTAAGATATCTCTAAAAAGTAGATTCACTTGGTCCCCTTAACTGTATCTGTAGATTCCATCTACTCCCATTTCTGCTCTGTGGAGTCAAGTAGAACCAATCGAATAATCCTTTCATATACCAGTTCTTCAGATCCTCAGAATAATTATCGTGCCCTTCAATATTCTTTTAACCAGACTAAACCTCTCCATTTCTTTCAACAGATTATCATATGTTCCAAATTTGAAGTCCTCCATGACTCCTATTTTCATTCTTGCTCCATTGCATAGTTTATCAATGACTTTCCTAAAGTGTGTCCTTTAGCAGACATATTGTCCCAGGTATGATCAGGGGAGCAGAGTACAGTGACATTATCATCACCTCATTTCTGAGTGCTTTTAGAGGCCACTAGGATTTTGGGAGATAAAACACTAAAGCTGGAGAAGAACTGAGTTCAAAATCTACCTCAGACTTTAGTGATGTGACTCTGAGGAAGTCATTTGACCTCTATTTGCCTCATTTTTCTCCTCTGTAAAATAGGGATTTAATAGTACTGACTTCCCTGAGTTGTAAGGGTTATAAAGATCAAATTTAAAAAACCCAATGAAGTGCTTTGTAAACCTCAAAGTGCTATTTAAATGCTAGCTATTTTTATTACCACTACCACCACAAACCTTACCGCTATAGCTTAAATTAACATTAAATCTTTCTAGCTATCCCATCATCCTATTTGTTCATATTGAGTTTGCAGTTGCAATAGAATATAATCTATTTAAGGGCAACAACTGTTTCATTCACATGCCTCACATATATAGAAGGTATTTAATAAATGCTTTTTGTTTGATAAATGGATTGAAATTTCATCTTAATTTAGAACAACAATTTAGCCTATCAAGAACTTTTTGAATGCTGTTAGCCAAAGCAATAACCAGATTGCTGAGCTTTGTGACATCTGGAAATTTTCATGCCATCTTTGCTTTACCCAAGTCATTGATTAAAGCATAGAATAGCACTTGGCCAGCAAAAATCCCTGGATGTTTCTTTCAAGATAATATCAAACTATTAAAGACTACTCTTGGAGTTCAGCCATTCACCCATTTCTGAATCAACCTGACCATTCTTTCCACTAGTCTATTTCTCTTCATCATTTTTCCCCACATAGCAAGAAATAGTTTACAAAGTAATTGTCTATGGCTCTCTGCAACAAAGAATTGTCTCAAACCAGTTCCACTTGTTCACTGAAGAAAACCATATACACCCAGAGAGAGGGATATGAAATATGGACCACAACATAACATATTCATGATCTCTATTGATATTTGCTTGCATTGTGTTGCCTTTCTCTGATTTTCTTTTTTTTCTTGTAGACAGGATTTTTCTTGCATAACTTGTCAAGTAATTCAACATTATTAACATGTCATGGACTTCCTGCCATTTAGGGGAGGGGAGGGGACTGGGGGTAAAATTTGTAATGGAAAGCTTTGTAAAGATCAATGCTGGGGAACTACCCATACATATGCTATACAAATAAAAAGCTTTAATAAAAAAAAAGAAATATGCAGTACAAATTCTAATAATAGGACCTTTCAGGATATTTATTTGTACTAATATACCTAAACATATAAACTTCAGTTTTTCTGTCATCAAAAAAAACAAAGTAATTGTCTATAAAATATTTTTAATTTAATAATATAATAACACTTTATAAGTATGAATACAATGTATCAATATTTTATAAAATATTTGGCCATGAAATTTAATGTTATTTCCCAAATTTCCAGTTTAGTAACCTTGTTTAATCATGTTTAATCTAACATGACTTAGTAAACATTCATGGGTAGGAGCAGAACTTTTTAAAGGGAAGAAAGATAGTAATGAAATCACCATTCTGAGGGAGAAGAAAAAGGAATGCAATTTTATATTCCCCAGATAAGCTAAGAAGTGATATTCTGGTCTTTCAGATATAGGAGTATAAAGACTGAGTAGCAACTGAGAAAATCTAAGAAACAGAATGAAAAAGAAGACAGAAAAGTAATTTTCCTCAATAATATGCTGCCCATATCCCATGCTCCTAAAAAAAATTCTCAAGGGCAAAAGGAAAAAAAAAGTTATTTTTAGAAGAAACCAAAAGGCTCCATGACCATTGCAGGGAACCAGAAATAATTCACTAATAATTAGTACTGAAAGTGAGAGGCAAATGATAAGTTGCTAGAATAAAGGGTTAATTCCAGCATTAATTAATTGGGTAAATTAAAAGAGCAGGTGATTTCTTATTGTCTACATTTTTGGTTAAAAATAGGAAAACTAAGAATTATGACAAGATCTAGTGAAAACCATTTCACATACATATACCTCCGCATAACATGGTATATATATATATGCATGTGTATAAACATAAATGTAAACACACATATATACATTTGTATCATAAGAATTCTATTTGGTTTTTTAATTACTTTAAAGAAACATTGTCTTTAAGTTTATTTTTAATTAAACTAAGTTTAGATAATAATATATATTTATTATATAAAACATTTTGTAAATACATTCATGGTCATAAAATGAAGTAAACTTCAGTAGAGATCTACCAGCTTGAATTTCACAGGGAAATACACTTTAAAAACTCAGCTTTTGGAGAAGCTAGATGGTTCAGTGGATAAAGCACTGGACCTGAAGTGAGAAGAACTTGAGTTCAAATCAAGCCTAGACACTTAACACTTATAAGCTATGAGACCTTGGGTAAGTCATTTAACCCCAGTTGTCTAAAAACAAAAACAAAAAGCCAAAAAAAATGAAAAAAGAAAGAAATTCAGTTCTCTGTGAACAAGAAACACTTCCACCATATGCTACATCAGCAAAAGTAATGTCATGAAGTGACAGGTCTGTGAAAAATTACATAAGATATTTTAAGATCAGTTCAAATCAACAAGCATTTATTAAGCACCTGCTATTTGCTAGGTAGTATGCCTGCCTTCTAGGAGTTCATAGTATAATACAGGAAGCTATATACAAACTACAATGTACAAGACAAATTGGAGATAACAGAGAAGGATTATAGCATTAAATAGCTTAGGGAAAGGTTTTTGGTAGAGGTGAGATTTTTAGCTGAGATCTGAAATAAGCTTTCACATCCAGAAGATGGAGATAAGGAAGGAGCACTTAAGACATGGAGTCAAATCAGTGAAACTTCCTAAGGCTGGGGAAAAGGAACAGCAAGAAAGTCAGCATGTCTAGAGAAAACTAAAAAGATAGGAAGAGACTGGAGTATGAAGAGACTCGAAAAACATGATAGAAAATTTATGTTTGACTCTAAAGACAATAGAAAGTTACTTAAGTTTAGATACATGGAACTGGAGGAGAGGGGAGGATATGATCAGACTTGTCCCATGCAGTCTAAGGGTAAGGATTGATAAGGGCTTGCAACATTGCATATACAATGGATCCTAGGAAGGTAGAAGTTACAGAACTTGGAAACAAATTGGGAATGGAGAATGAAAGAGTGAGTAGTGAAGATCTGACACCTCAATTGTGAACTTGGATGACTGTGAGATTGGTGGTCCGCTCAACATGAATAGGAAAGTTACAAAGAAGGAAGATTTTGGGAAGAAGTTCTGCTTTCAACATGGTGAGTCTAAGATGTCTATGAGGAACATTCAGAATAAGTGGCTATAGGAGATGTGAAACTGGAGGTTCAAAAAGATGTTGCTGTTACTGCTGTTATTGTTTGCTATTGTTGTTGCTTAGTCCTTTCAGTCTTGTCCAACACTTCTGATTCCATGTGGGGTTTGCAGAGATACTGGAATGGTTTGCCATTTCCTTCTCCAGCTCATTGTACAGATGACGACACTGAGGCAAAGTGTAAAAGTGACTTGCTCAGGATTAGACAGCTAGTTAGTGTCTGAGGCCAGATATGAACACCAGAAGATGGGCTTTCCTAATTCCGGGTATGGCATTTTATCCACTGTACCACATTAGGGCTAGTTAAACAAATCTGACAATCATCTACTTAACATTAATTAAATCCATAGGAGATGATGAGATAACTGAATGAAATTGTATCAAAGCAAAAGACATGAAGGAACATGAGATGACCTTAGGGGACACTCAAGGTTTGTGGTTACAGTTATGCCTTCCATATCACAACTTTCCTCACTGATTTTGATTTTTTTATTAAAGCTTTTTATTTGCAAAACATATGTATAGGTAATTTTTCAACATTGACCCTTGCAAAGCTTTCTGTTACAAATTTTCCTCCCTAACCCCCACATCTCACCTAGATGGCACGATATCCACTACATGTTAATTATGTTAAAATACTTGACAAATCGAATATGTGTATACATATTTTTACAGTTATCTTGCTGCACAAGAAAAATTGGATCTACAAGAAAAAAAATGAGAGAAGGGAAACATAATGCAAGCAAGCATCAATAGAGGGCATGAAAATGTTATGCTGTGGTCCATATTTCATTTCCCTCTCTCTGGGTGTATATGGCTTTCTTCACTGAACATTTGGAACTGGTTTGAATTATCTCATTTTTGAGCCATGTCCATCAGAATTGATCGTCATATACTCTTGTTGCTGTGTATAATGATCTCCTGGTTCTGCTCATTTCACTCAGAATCAGTTCATTCAAGTCTCTCCAGGCCTCTCTGAAATCATCCTGCTGGTCATTTCTTATAGAACAATAATATTCCATGACATTCATATACCATAATTTATTCAGCCATTCTCCAATTGATGGGCATCTATTCAGTTTCCAGTTTCTAGACACTACAAAAAGGGCTGCCACAAACATTCTTGCACATGTGGTCCATTTCCCCCCTTTAAGATTTCTTTGGGATATAAGCCCAGTAGAAACACTGCTGGGTCAAAGGGTATGCACAGTTTGATAACCCCCTGAGCATAGTTCCAGATTGCTCTCCAGAATGGTTGGATCCGTTCACAGTTCCACTAACAATGTATCAATGTCCCAGTTTTCCCACATCCCCTCCAACATTCATCGTTATCTTTTCCTGTCATTTTAGCCAATCTGACAGCTGTATAGTGGTGTGATTTTGATATTTGATGAGTTGGCACAAGAAATTAAATGGGAATTTTGAAGGAATTTTTCTGAAGCTATGGATAACATGCAAAGGCCAGTAGACACTACACAAAGTCTGTGACCAAATACTTAACCTAAATTTTACAATAAGGTACTGTAAATACCTCACAAAAGGAAAAGAAAATAAATTCAGAGTTCTCTAGGGAGAATGAAGGGAGAGCTAAAAAATTTTACATGGATTTTCCAGATCATGGGAACATGGTGCTCCTAACTCGCACAAAGTGGAAGGAAAAATAACTATATTGTAGATATGTTTACATCTACAATCTTGGTGGTTCTTTAAGTTGCTTTTTTTTTTTTTAAATCAAGCCTATTATTTCATTAAGACAGAGAACTCCTGATAATGAAAATCCCCTCTACCAATAAATATCAGTATCCACTCAGCAAGTTATCTAAGATAATTGCTTGAATACTGACAGGTTAAATGACTTGCCTAGAGTCACAGAGTGAGTATATGTAAATTCAAGACTTAAAACAAGTCTAGCTAGTTCTGAGGCCAGCTATCTAAATACCACTCCACACTGCAGTTCTTGTTCACTATTAGGGAAGAGAGGATTATTGTACATTGAATTAAGTCTGTTGAGGGAATACACAAACTCTTTAAAACTAGAACTTTTTAATGAATTCTTCCTCAACTGTCTCAAATAGCCAGGATCTTTCAAAATACCCAGTTAACAATTGTAGAGTAATTGAATTATTCAACAAGATTTAATTCTTATAATCTTACCACTTAGACAGAAACATCATTCCTAACATTTTAATCTATTTTGATTCTAATTACTTGAATAGGCCTTTTTGAATTTATTTTCCTTAGTACACTAGATATGTTACTATTAGTCATGTATTTGTGCCAAAATAAAGAGGTTTTATAAGTAGTAAATCTTGGAGCCCAAATTCAAACCTCTGTTGCCTGACTCTAAATTCAATGATCTTACCATGGTATAGCTGTTGCATTAGAAATCTTTCATAGTAGCTTTAAAAAGAATTTGTAGTATTTTAAAATCCTGTAATAGTCATGTCCATCTAGAATGAAAGTTAATTATCAATTTCCTGATTAACCCATCCAATATGGATAACCAGCCAATTAAAACAGGTCTAAAATAGATCACTTGGCTAAAGATTTGACCTAATATTTTGTTTAAAGATCTACACAGTCTACTTATTAATTTTCCTTCTGTCTTGTCTTACATAAAATTATTAATAGGATACAGAAAATTTGCAGTAAGATACAGTGAAAAGACTTCTGGTTTTGAATTTACAGGTCTAATGGCTCTGACTTTGACTAGTTGTGAACTGTGACTCAGGCCATACAATCTATAAAATGAGGAAGGGCAATTTTCCTTCTATGATCTATTCTACTGCCAGATCTATGATCTGTTTGCAATTTTTGTTTGCACACACACACACATACACACATACATACACATGCATGCGTATACACATCTCTCTATACTTAATGTAGAGGTTAGTTCTGACCCACTGGACTGTGAGTGACTTCTGTGTTCTCCTCAACAATCTGAATGTTAGAAGGTGAGGATGTGTGTGTGTGTTTGTGTGTGTGTGTGTGTGTGTGTGTGTGTGTGTGTGTGTGCACTCAGTAAGAACTGCAGAGCAGAGACTTTTAACCTGGTCAGACTCATGGGTAGATGTTATGGGGTCCATCAAGTTGGTTGGGGGAAAATGGAATACTAATTTTTGCTGACTTTAATTTAATTTGAAATACTATGTATTTCATTTTGTGAATTTAAAAACATAATTCTAAGATTCTGTATTTTCCAGACTGCAAAGGGGGCCATGACATATGTACAAAAAGGGTTGAGATTCTCTACTAGAGTAACTCCTTGATTGCAGTCTATGCTAGAACTCTTGTAATTTTAAAAATGGGTGACCTTGACAACCAAATCAGAAACAGGCATAACATGTTAAAGAGTACTGTCTGTAGGACCACAGTAATTGGGTTCAGATCATCTCTCATGTTTATTTGGGCAAGTGCCTTCTATAAGCATAAGATTTCTGTTATTTCTAACTTTTCGTCTCTCTCAATTCTAATTCCTGAGTTTTATTTTGCCTTTTATTTCTCATTATTTTCTCCTTTAAAATGAAGTCATTGAGTATCAAGGTTATTAGATTGATTTAATTTACATTATTTGTGATCCATGGACCTTAGCACATCACTAATGTTCAAGGGGTTTTCTTGGCAAAGATAATGGAGTGGTTTTTCATTTCCTTCTCTTTTTACAGATAAAGAAATAGAGGCAAATGGAGTTATATGACTTTTCCAGGGACACGCAATTAATAATTGTCTAAGGCTAGATTTAAACCCAGGTCTTCTGACTCCAGGTTCAGTGCTCTATCCACTGAGTAGGCTACTCAGCATGAAATGAATGTTAATTGTTTCATCAGTGGTCTAAAATTGTTTTGTTTTGTTTTGTTTTTGGAAAATGCTTTATTGATCTTTATCATAATTATTAAACATCACAAACTTCACAGTCATTTTAGTTCTTCCTCCCAAAAATAGAACTATCTCTTGACAAAAAAAAAGTCAGGGAAAAAACCATCCAAACCATTCAAAATCATAG
Organism: Myrmecobius fasciatus; assembly: GCA_023553655.1. Lineage (NCBI taxonomy): Eukaryota > Metazoa > Chordata > Mammalia > Dasyuromorphia > Myrmecobiidae > Myrmecobius > Myrmecobius fasciatus. The sequence continues at coordinate 145,240 of JAJPUD010004148.1, read as the reverse complement.
CTATATCTAACAATACATACATTATTCTGTCCTAGAAGGTTGTTCCCTACTTATCTGTTGTGAGTCCTTTGCCTCTCTTTGCATGGTATGAAGTAAAAATCTCAGAGTTCTTTTTTTCTGAGTGAATATCAATATTTAATCATATCAAAAAGAGCAGATTTTCTTCTACATGGTTAACAAATGAAAACTTTTCACTAGTTAAAAATAATAACGATGATTCTGTCCTACCAAGAATCCCTACTGCTAGAAGCTCTAAGAGCAATATTTTTATCAATTACTTCTTCTCTATTCTAGCTACATAAACCTAGGATAGCTACTCCCTAGTACTTACCTGGTCTACTGCAATAACCTTTATTTTTTTTGGGGGGGGTGGTATTTTTTATTAAAGCTTTTTATTTGCAAAATATGTGCATAGGTAATTTTTCAACATTGACCCTTGCAAAGCTTTCTGTTGCAAATTTTTCTCTCCTTCCCCCCACCTTCTCCCCTAGATGGCAGGTAGTCCAATACATGTTAACTATGTTAAAATATATGACAAATCCAATATATGTATACATACTTATATAGTTATCTGCTATATAAGAAAAAATTGAATCTATAAGAAAAAAACTGAGAAGGAAAACACAATGCAAGCAAACATCAACAGAAAGTGTGAAAATGCTGTGTTGTGGTCCACACTCAGATTCCACAGGTCTCTCTCTGGGTGTATATGGCTTTCTTCATCACTAAACAATTGGAATTGTTTTGAAACATCTCAAGGCTCTTTTTTACTTGCATTTCTTGATGTTTTCATGTGGTCTTTTATAGTTTACAATTCTTCCTTTGAAAATTGTTTGTATCCAGTGATCCAAAGATACAGTGAACTTTGACCCTCCTGTTATACTTTTGGGTCAATTGCGTATGAACTCTGGTTGCTGAATTTTCAGCAGTAGTATTCGATAGAACTACCTCTTTCCTCTCAAGAAAAATTGTTCATTTCATAAAGGGGAGTAAACAGAATTGAGCACCATTCTCTAATTCTTTTTGTTATTTCTTCATGGTCTGCCATGGGCAAAAAATTTATCATCAGTTGCAATGAGCCTTTCCATGGTTAGCTAGGTTGATTCTCAGAGTGTATGCATGGCATGTTGCCAATATTTTATTTGAAGGTTTTCCAGTAGATACTGCTGGAGTTTACAATCCCCTGGCAGAGCCACAGTAAACTCAGGGTCACCTTCATATGTCAATGAGGTAGGAGAGCATGACATTATAAAAAAAATTACCTTATATAGATATAAATTGTTATTTTCTTTTTGTTGCTGCTAGACATGGATCATAGTCCCTTGTAACTGCTTAAAATACCCTTCTTAACATAATGATATTTAGGTGGATCTCCTCATAAATAGAGTTTATAGTCAATTAATTTAAACTATCAAGAATTATAATCTGTTGTCTTTCTCCAGTGAAACCATGCATAGCTTTCCCATACATTGGAGATAGTCACTTGTAATTTATCTCCAAGAAGCAAAAATTTCTAAGTACAATATTGGTTTAATGACAGCTAGTGATGAAAGTAGGAATTACTAATTGCTTTCCACTGTGTCATGGATATATGTCATTTAATTCTTGCCAATTGGGAATCATGTTGGGAATTATTTGTCATGGAAACCTTCATCTGTTATTGCTTAATCATATGCATACTGTTGAATGTTATAAACTAGATGGGGCTAAGAGATCCCAGACCCCTCTTTTCATCACCCACTTCCAAATAAGCCATTACATATATATCTCAGGCATTGATTTTTTTTATGTTGAACATGGTAGAAATATATGTTAAATCCAATATATGTATACATATTTGTACAATTTCATGCCACACAAGAAAAAAAAAGGAAGCAAAATAAGCAAAATCAAATGTAAGCAAAAACTGCTGAAGCAAAAAAACAAAACAAAACAAAACAATAGCAATAAAAATGGTGAAAATGCTATGTTGTGAACCACACTCAATACCCTTAGTCCTCTCTCTGGATGGCTTTCTTCATCACTGAACAATTGGAACTGGTTTGAATCATTGAATCATCTCATTGTTGAAGAGAGCCATGTCCATCAGACTTGATCATCTTATAATCTTGTTGTTGCTGTGTACAATAATCTCCTGGTTCTGCTCATTTCACTTAGCATCAGTTCATGTAAGTCTTTCCAGGCCACTCTGAAATCATCCTTCTGGTCTTTTCTTACAGAACAGTAATATTCCATGGCATTCACATTCCATAATTTATTCAGTCATTCTCCAATTGATGGGCATCCATTCAGTTTCCAATTTCTTGCCACTACAAAAAGAGCTGCCACAAACATTTTTGCACATGTGGGTCCCTTTCCTTCCTTTAAGATCTCTTTGGGATATAGGCCCAGTAGAAACACTGCTGGATCAAAGGGTATGCACAAGTTGATAACTTTTTGAGCATAGTTCCAAATTGCTCTCCAGAATGGTTGGATCCATTCCCAGTTCCACCAACAATGTATTAGTGTGTCCCAGTCTTCCCACATCCCCTCCAACATTCTTGATTTTCTTTTTTTGTCATCTTAGCCAATCTGAGAAGTATGGAGTGGTACCTCAGAATTATCTTAATTTGCATTTCTCTGATCAACAGTGACGTAGAGTACCTTTTCATATGACTAAAAACAGTCTCAATTTCTTCATCTGAAAATTGTTTATATCCTTTGATGATTTATCAGTTGGAGAATGGCTTGAATTCTTATAATTTTGAGTCAATTCTTTATATATTTTAGAAATGAGGCCTTTATCAAAACCTTTGAATGTAAAAATGTTTTCCCAATTTATTGCTTCCCTTCTAATCTTGTTTGCATTGGTTTTGTTTGTACAAAAACTTTTTAATTTAATATAATCAAAAGTATCTATTTTGTGATCAGTAATGATCTCCAGTTTTTCTTTAGTCACAAATTCCTTCTTCCTCCACAGATCTGAGAAGTAAACTCCTGTGTTCTTCTAATTTGTTTATTATATCATTCTTTATGTCTAGATCATAAACCCATTTCGACTTTATCTTGGTATAAGGTATTATGTGTGTATCAATGATTAGTTTCTTTCAGGCTTTGATTTTTGATCAACTAGAAAAGAACATAATCAAAAACATTTTGTTTGTAAATGAATGTTTGTATTGTGCACTCTTTAAATATATCCATGATGATAAGGGATGGACCTTATGTCTATGCTACATAAAGATCAGTTGAAGTACCAGTGAAGGCTAAGCCTGGGGTAGAAAAGGTTTGAGATAGAAAAGAGATCTGTATTCAAATATTTGAAGGGCTATCTTTCAAGTGAGAAATAGATTAAACTTATTTATCCCAGTGGGCAGAAACAAGAACAATACTTAAAAGGTGGGAAGAAGTCAATTTATTCTTGACTTTAAAGAAACAAAATTCTATTAAGAGTGGAAATAAATGGGGTGCTTTGGGAGATGATAGATTTCCAATCTGTGAAAATATCTTGAAAAAGTCAGGATGACCATTTATCAGTATGTTAAAATGTACATTCTTTTCAGGTATGAATTCGACTAGATGGCTACTAGGGCCCTTTTCTACTTGAAAATTACAGGATTCTTTAGTTTTTGAAGTCTGACTATCCATTACTGAAGTAATGAATGATGAAAAACTTTATATTTATATTATACTAAACACACAATGTGATTAATTAGATATGTTTTTCATTACATAAAAGTATTGTGCAGTGAAAATGGAATGGAAATTGAAATCAGAGGACCCAGGTTTAAGGCTTCACCCTACCACTTATTACCTGTATGATCTTGAAAGCAGAAAAGTGGAAAGATCATTGAATATAGGATCAAGAGGATCTGGGTTTCATTGCTTCCTCTATCACTACCTGTCTAAACCCTGAACATGTCATTCCCCAATCTCAGTTCCTTCATCTGAAAGATCAAGTGAAATGAACTTAGATACACTTTGAGCTCTCTTCCAACCTTAAACCTATAATCCCATATGCATCATGAAGACATTTATGAGTCATGAGGAATTGGGTGGCTAATACTCCAAAGTCTTGATTATAAAGAGACATGTATATCTTAACTTGAAATTTCAAAATGAATGTCTTGGTTTTATTTCAGTTTAAGTCTCTCTGCGAAAATCTGTGAAAAGACAGTGTTGAAGCGGGTTTTGAAAGAACTGTGGAAGCTTGTCCTCAACAAAATAGAAAAGCAGATTGTTCTTCCTCCTTTGACAGATCAAACAGTAAGGAATTCAGCTCTGGAATATACATATTTCAAATATTACTTTTAACTGTTTTGGTGAATTGAACAATTTGGAATTTGAAGTAAACTTCATGAACTGGCCCCTGAAAAAACTGATCCAGGGAATTACTTTTTCCTAACACTGATAATATTAATGGCATTTCTCCTTTAAAATCTAATTTAATTAATATCCAATTAGAGAGAAACTGTGTGCTTATACATCCCTTTAATGTGAATATTGTTTAAAGATTGACTGTTACTAGATCCCCCTATAAACTGAGTGATGCTATCAAAATATTTTTTATGAAGTCTTGACCCACATTGTTCTCCATATGAACTTAGGGAATTTATTTTACTTCTGACTCAGATATCTATGAAATGAAGGTAATAATCATATCTGTGCAACCAATCTCACAGAGTATTTATGAGGCTCAAATAGATACCATACATAAAGTGATTTGCAAACTTTAGAACATTATGCAGATGCTTAATTTATTAAGCATGCACAGGAACATAAATTTGGTCTTAAAAGCATATCCCACCAGACCTTTCCCCTTGAAGAGTAAAATTTCGAAGGAATAAAAGAGAAAAAGAAAGTGGAGGAAAGGATAGAAGGAGGGAGGGAGGGAGGAAGGGAGGAGAAGAGAGAGAGAGAGAGAGAGAGAGAGAGAGAGAGAGAGAGATTTTGTATATTCTCTTTATCCTTTTTATGCCCTTGGCTTTTTCTGAATGATTAAATTGTCCTAAAATGTCTTCACTTGGTTTAATGGTACAGACCTATTTGGTGAGTTTGGGTAATATTTTCATTTTAAAACACATCAAAAAGCAGGTGTGGAGGAGTTACCTATTTCCAACAAAGATGCATAAGGGACAGGCATGAAACTAGAGTTACCCCTGACTGTAAACACTGGTCATAAGTATTGGGCTGAGCAAGTAACCTTAAATACAAATCATAAATCCCACAGACCCAAACTTTCTTGATGAGAAAAAGCAAAACAGAAAATTCCAATACTATCAGACTCTTTTAGTAGAATATAGTTTGTATACTTGGCAGCCAGTAGTTTCGTGTTAATAAAGGTCCAAAACAGTGCCTGGCACTTAAAATATGTGTAATAATAAAAGAAAAACACTTACATAGTGCTTTAATATTTGCAAAAATATTGTTTAGAAATTCTTATGTTTATTCCTCACAACAACCCTGTGAAGTTCTTATTGCAAGTATTATTACTCTCATTTTATAGAAAAGTAACTTGAAGTTTGGAGAGGATAAAAGAGTTTGCCCATGGTCATATGACTAATAAATGTAACAAGCAGTATTTGAACTAAAGTCTTAACTAATTCCCAGGATAATCATCTCACATTATTTGACAAACATTTTTTTCCAAGCCACAAATAAATGTGAAAACACTTCAGTTTCCTGTTTTTATAAGGCCATGATGCCTTTGAGATAAAATTTTCTTTAAAAATATTAAAATGATTCTTAATTCAATATTAAATTAGGCTATGGGAATTAGCCTGCCAGCAATTTGTTGACCCTTGGTCACTTAAGAAAGTGATGAAGAAAATGTTCATGCATATTAAACTTATAGCAATCACATGCATTTTTTTTTCTTCAGCATTTACTTACACACTCCTACCTTTATTTCCTCTTTTTAAAAAATCTGAGTAAATCTCTTCTCCAACAGTAATTGGCATATATTTTTCTCATGTAGCTCCATGAGAATTGAATCCATTGAATCCAGAATCTGCATTCAAATTCAATTCTTGGCTAATCAGAAGTCTTCCCATTGTAACATAGCATCATACTGACCTTAATAACTAACTTTGATATAATCCTGTAAAGCTTTAGAACTTTTAACATTGAGACAGAGCATAATTATTCTCTCATCACTGACCACATTTTTGCTGTGTTGCAAACAACAATATCTCAACTTTTCTCCTATTTCAGGGACCTCAAATGATTTTCAGTGCAGCCAAGGATCTTGGGCAGCTATCTAAACTGAAGGTAAGAGCATTAAATGAATATCTAACTACCCTAAAACAACCAGCACTTAGAAAAAAAAGAAATTATTAAGTACCTATATGTGCAGAACCTTGTACTAGATACTGGATTATGAGGAAGGTAGGGATACAAATTTAGGTAAGAATTAAACCCTATTTTCTTTTTTTTAAAGCTTTTTATTTGTATAACATATGTATGGGTAGTTACTCAGCATTGATCTTTCCAAAGCTTTCCGTTACAAATTTTACTCCCAGTCCCTCCCCTCCCCTAGATGGCAGGAAGTCCACTACATGTTAATAATGTTAAAATACTTGGCAAGTTGTTCAAGAAAAATCCTATCTACAAGAAAAAAAAAAAGAAAATCAGAGAAAGGAAACACAATGTAAGCAAACATCAATAGAGAGCATGAAAATGTTATGTTGTGGTCCACATTTCATATACCTCTCTCTGGGTGTATAAGGCTTTCTTCACTGAACAATTGCAACTTGTTTGAATTATCTCATTTTTGAAGAGAGCCATGTCCATCAGAATTGATCGTCATATAGTCTTGTTGCTGTGTATATAATGATCTCCTGGCTCTGCTTATTTTACTCAGCATCAGTTCGTGCAAGTCTCTTCAGGCATCTCTGAAATCGTCCTGCTGGTTGTTTCTTTCTATTATTATTATTATTATTATTATTATTATTATTATTATTATTAAAAGCTTTTTATTTACAAAACATATGAGTGATTTTTCTACATTGACCTTTGCAAAACCTTTTTTTTTTTTGTTCCAAGCTTTTCCCCTCCTTCCCCCCACCCCTAGATGACAGGTAATCTAATACATGCTAAATATGATAAATTATATGACAAATCCAATATATGTATACATATCTATATAGTTATCTTACTACACAAGAAACATCTGGTCTAGAAAGAGAGAGAAAGAGAGAGAGAAAAAAACCTAAGAAGGAAAACAAAAAGCAGGGAAATATTCACAGAAAGCATTAAAATGCCGTGTTGTGGTTCACACTCAGTTCCCTCAGGCCTCTCTCTGAATGTATATGACTATCTTTGTCGCTGAACAATAGGAACTGGTTTGAATCACATCATTGTTGAAGAGAACCATGTCCATCAGAATTGATAGCCGTATAGTCTTGTTGCTGTGTATAATGTTCTCCTGGTTCTGCTGATTTCACTCAGCATCAGTTCATGCAAGTCTCTCCAGGCCTCTCTGAAATCATCCTGCTGGTCGTTTCTTACAGAACAATAATATTCCATAACATTCATATACCATAATTTATTCAGCCATTCTCCAATTGATGGGCATCCAGTTTCCAGCTTCTAGCCACTACAAAAAGGGCTGCCACAAACATTTTTGCACATGTGGGTCCCTTTCTCTCCTTTAAAATTTCTTTGGGATATAGGCCCAGTAGAAACACTGCTGGGTCAAATGGTATGCACAGTTTGATAACTTTTTGAACATAATTCCATATTGCTCTCCAGAATGGTTGGATCCATTCACAGTTCCACCAACAATGTATCAGTGTCCCAGTTTTCCCACACCCCCTCCAACATTCATCATTATCTTTTCCTGTCATTTTAGCCAATCTGACAGGTGTGTAGTGGTACCTCAGAGTTGTCTTAATTTGCATTTCTCTGATCAATAGTGATTTGGAGCACCTCTTTATGTGACTAAAAATAGTTTCAATTTCTTCATCTGAAAATTGTCTGTTCATATCTTTTGACCATTTATCAATTGGAGATTGGCTTGAATTCTTATATATTTCAGTCAACTCTCTATATATTTTAGAAATGAGGCCTTTATCAGAACCTTAGAATGTAAAAATATTTTCCCAGTTTATTGCTACCCTTCTAATCTTGTCTGCATTCATTTTGCTTGTACAAAAACTTTTTAACTTGTTATAGTCAAACTTATCTATTTTGTGATTAATGATGATCTCTAGTTCTTCTTTGGTCACAAATTCCTTCCCCCTCCACAAGTCTGAGAGGTAAACCATCCTATATTGTTCTAATTTGTTTATAATATCATTCTTTATGTCTAGATCATGAATCCATTTTGACCTTATCTTGGTATATGGTGTTAGGTGTGGGGTCAATGCCTAGTTTCTTCCATGCTAGTTTCCAGTTTTCCCTGGCTGGTCGTTTCTTACAGAGCAATAATATTCCATAACATTCATGTACCATAATTTATTCAGCCACTCTACAATTGATGGGCATCCATTCAGTTTCCAGTTTCTAGCCACTACAAAAAGGGTTGCCACAAACATTCTTGCAAATGTGGATCCCTTTCCCTCCTCTAATATCTCTTTGGTATATACGCCCAATAGAAACACTGCTGGGTCAAAAGGTATGCACAGTTTGATAACTTTTTGAGCATAGCTCCAAACTGCTCTCCAGAATGGTTGGATCCATTCACAGTTCCACCAACAATGTATTAGTGACCCAGCTTTCCCACATCCCCTCCAGCATTCATGATTATCTTTTCCTGTCATTTTAGCCAATCTGACAGGTGTGTAGTTTAAACCCTATTTTCAAAGACATTAATGTCTGGAAGAAGATAAAAGGCTTTTTAAAAGCTATAAATACTATATTATATGATAATTATATAACAATGTATAACAAAATTGTATTTGAGATTAATAACACAAAGTACTATATGAAGACAGAGAAGGAGGTCATCACTCATGGTGGGAACCAAAAACAACTTCTTGTACACAGTAGCAGTAGAGGAGATCATTTAAAATTGAGCATAAATTTGACAGATGAAGACAGGGCAGGAGGACATTTCAAGCACAGAGACATTTTACAAGGCATAGTGTATAAATGGAGAATAATCTGTGATAAGGGTAGGAATTCCAGGTGACATTAGATTTCAGAGGATTTTTAATAGCAGAATTTGAACTTCGCTCTGTAGTCAATAGGCAGAAGAGACATTCATTAAAAAAGATAATTTCTTATTTGTGTGAACTGATGAAAAATGAAAAAAACAGAATATGGACTGCTATATACAATGACTTAAAAATATAAACTAAAAGAATAATAAAAGGAAGCTGTACTCTGAGAAAAATAAATGATCCTGGAGAACAGAAAATGAAACACACTTTACTGATGACAAAGTCAGAGGACCACTGAAGCCAAAATATGTATACATTAGTAAATGATTTGTGGTATCTTGTATTCTTGCTAAATTGCTTTCCTTTAAGTTAATCTGAAGGAACAGAGTGAGGGTGAGTCTTCTACCTTCAGAAATATCATGATGTATATGGCAAAAGACATTAGTATGTTGTTTTTGTCTTAAAGATAATTCTGAAAGTTGTATTCCGCATGGGTTGGAGGGGAAAGAGAATGAAGCAAGAGTGCCAAGTAGATAGTGTATCTGTCTTGATGAATAGTAAAATTATGTCCCTTATGAGATAGCCCAGAAAGAAGAAAAGAAGTTGGTGTTGGGTACTGAAATAGTTTGAAGAATGGACAGAGCTATGGAAATTTATAGCAGGTGTCCTCTGTTTTCTCAGGAAAGTAGGTTAGCCAAGTCTTCTGTTACAGATATGTAGGTTTGGGGATATGATGACCAAAAGAGAAAAAACATAGAATATTCAGGATGGAGAATATAGGATAGAGAAAATAAATAGATGTAGAGTGGGATTGTCAAATTGCAGCAAAGGCAAAATTGAAGTTATTCATCATCAATTAATTGTTGAAAACAGTTGGATTTCATGATTTTTTTCAGCTAATCCTCAATAAGCTGCTTTGGGTTAGAAGTGGCAAAATGAGATTTCTTTTGTGATCCAGGAATGAAGATCACCAGATTAGAAGTGGCAAAGTCAATAACATGAATTATTCTAGAAATTTTGCTGCAGTTAAGGAAACATTAAATTGGTAGACATGCCAAGACATCATAAGAAGGCAAATAAACCAGAATGGAAGAGATGGACTGGAAAAATAGGGATGAAGGTCACAATGAAGACAAAGAAGAGGTTGAATATGAGGTATAGACTGGGAGAATTTGTGGTTGTAGTGTGATGTTTCAGAGATAGTCTATAATTATAAGACATAGTAAAAGTTACCATATTACAGCACTATGTCAGCGTGTGGCTGGTGTGAAGTTAAAGAGGTTTTTGGAAGTGAGAAAAATGAAGTATTATAAAGTCATGTTGCCAAGGGGGTTGTCACTGGTAATACTGAAGTCCCTAAAGACTGTGTGCTACAAAACAGGCTAAAGGGGAAGACTATGGGTCAGATAGTAAAACCTTTAAAAAAATTTTATGTAAATTGATACCAAGTAAATGATTCAATCAGTCAATAAATATTTAATGGGGTTTTTTTATGCTTCAGGTGTCATGCTAGTTCCTGTATATATAAAAACAAAAATTAAATATGGGATAAAATATGAACATATGAAAATATTTTTAAAATAAATATATTGTAATACAATAGGAAGAGAAGTAAGCAGGAGACTAATTAACATAATAATGACAAGAATGTCAAGGAATATTTTAATGTATCAGAAAATGATGAAGTATGTTTCCTCCTATCAGATAAAAGGTGATGGATTAGAGTAGAGGAATAAGTCATACGTTACCAGTCTTGCCCAGTGAGTTAATTCATTTTCCTCAACTACTTCTTTATTAAACAAAGAAGTGGGGGGGGGAGAGTAATTGAGAAATGATAAACCATGGTTTTTTTTAAAGCATCCATAAAACTCTTTTGTGTAGGGGGAGAGAGGGGATGGAATTAACTCTGTGAGAGAAATGATGGACTAATTGTTGGTTCTTGAAGTAAGTTCCTTTTCTTCAACTGTGTTAATACATAAGGGGACAAGGAACATATGTCTCTACAAAGTCATTACTGCTTCAGGACATGAAGTAGGTCACCAGTGAGGTGTTAGACATCTTATCACTTTGGAATCAATAGTAGCTAGAAAATAATTAGACATTTTAAATTGTGCAGCATTCTCTAAAAACAAACTATGGAATATGCCCATAACTTCCATTACCAAGCTAGTATTTATAAAATACATTCATTTCCTCTTACATATTTCTTCTTTGCTTCTTTGGGATTTCTGATCCTCAATTTCAGAACTCCCTTCTAATTTCTTGGTTTGACATTCACCACTTGGGAGAACCATCATTATAAAGTTAGAAAATGTTAGAGCTAGAAAGAGCTATCAGTGCTCAAACACAACCACTTCATTTTCAGATTAAAAAAACTTAAAGTTCAAAGGGGTTAGTTAACTACCTTAAAATCACACAAATAGTAAATAGCAAAGCTAGAACTAGAAACTAGTGTTGCGGTTGAAAGTTCTGAGAAAATCTGAATTTCAAATCTGTTACCACCTTGTGAACTTGGGCAACAACTTAACTACTCTGGATCTTGTTTCCTCATCTCTAAAATGAAGGGGTTGGACTAGATCATCTCCAAGGTTTCTTCCAGATTTAAATCCTATGAGTATATGAAATGTCTCTTTTCACTATAGCAAGCTGTACAACACTGCCTCAAATTACACACATACTCATACAACCTTTTTGTAAATACAGCATATGCTCAATTCTCAAATCTAATTTTAATTCATATTTAAAAAGTGAATGGAGAGTTTTTGATTTGCTAAATTGGGGTATCTACTATGGAGCTGGGCATGACTCCTTGAGGAAGATGCATCTTGTTAGTATAACATAGGGGACTCCTGTTTAATCTTCACTAATGAGAGTATATCCTCTGATTTATAACCCATCATCTTCAGCACTGACCTGGTCACTAGGGATCAATCAGGAATATATTCTATCATCTAGCCATGTGTATGTGTCCAAATAAGGAGCTAGAGTGCATGTCTTAGGATATGGAACATTGCACAGGCCAACAAACCAAGAGTTTCTTTGATCATCCCTGCTATACACAATTACAAGAATGCCCAATCTTATTTTTAGCTTTTTTTATTATTATTATTATTCTTAATGGCAGCTATACATTTGACCAATGTCTTCAGGAAATGAGCTGCTGTGATTCCCAGGACCCTTTTCTAGTTCATTAACAATAGGGCTTCATTCTACATATACACATACACAGAGAGACAGGGAGACACAGATCCAGAGGCAGACTCAGGGATATTGATAGACAGGGGGAAGGAAAAACAGAGAAGAGAGTCAGAGTCAGACAGAGACAGAGACAGAGACAGACAGGGAGAAGGAGAAAGAAACAGAGAGACAAAGACAAAGGCAGAGGCAGACTCAGAGATGGTGACAGAAACAGAGAGGGAGAGGGAAAGGAAGGGAAGGACAGAGGGAAAGGGAAGAAAAGAGGAAGGGTAAAGGAGGGAGGGGAAAAGGGATGGAGAGGAAGAGGAAGAAAGAGGAAGGAGAAGGAAGAGGGAAATGGAGAGAGAGGGACTGATCAATCTAGCTATTCCTAAATGCACTTGTACTTGGTGCCTTGGTTAAAATTCATTTGGCCCTTTCACTTATCCTCTTAACTTCTTATATAATATTGTCTCCAACATTAGATGTTGTACTTCTTGAAAGAAGGGTTTTAAAAATCTATTTGTAGTCTATTGTTTAGCAAAGCCTGGCACATAGCAGGCACTTAATGAATTCTTGTTGATTTAACCTATATAGCAATTTGTCTCTACTAATTTATCTCTTTACTGCCCAGAAAACTTTAGCATCGTCCATAAACATATATTTCGATGTGTTTGTTTTGTGTCATTTACAAAGATAGCAAATATGACTAGTCCTAAGATCCCTGAAGGATCTTATTCATTACTCTTTATCCCTTTTTATCCTGAGAAGTAGTTTAACAAAAGAAGGCCTTCTGCTACCTTTTTTTAAATATAGCAGTCTTACCTATTCAATCTGACTTCAGCTGGACAGTTTCCATGGATTTAAAGGACCCTTTGCTAGTTTCTGAAAAGGTTCCATCATATCTGTATTCTTTAGTAGGAGAAACTTCTTTGAGATCTAAAAAAAAGGATCTAGAGGATAATTCAATTGTAAGACCCAAGGGCTAATCACTACATGAAATTTTGAGGAATTATGGACATAAACAGGGCAGAGTCCCTGTCCTTGATTAATTTTCAGACTTTAAACTCTTGCTGTTCTCCAAAGTTGGGTAAGAGGTACTAGTCACAGAAAACCTAATGGCTTGGTTTTGTTTTTGTTTTTTTTTAATTTTCTTAATTGGACTTAATTGTATTCTCTTTTTGTTTGTTTTATTTCTTTTTGTTTATGTCTATACATTTTTATTAGTCAAATTTTATGTCAAATGGGTGTTTGTAAGAGCTATACTGACTATGATTGGCAATAATAATGTTTTTATGAATGTTACTAAATGATGAATTTGCTTCTTTGCCCAATTTCCAATTACCAGTACATCTAGCTGTGACTTGCTCCCTGTTTCCATTTCTTTGGGAAAGAAAATGTTACAAAATATCCAACATAGGTCATTCATTCTAAATTGTCAAAACTATTCTCTCACTTTTAGAGCTATTTAATTTCACAAACATTTATGAAGTTTGCATCACATTAAAAAGTACTATACTAGCCACTAAGGATACGGGAATTGAACAAGACACAGAGATTCTTTCACAAAGCTGACAATCTTCTTCTGCATTATAGAATCCCTCTCTTTCATTTCATTATGCAGCCACTTTATACACCCTTTTTATTCAATGTGTCCTGATCCCCCTAATAGTGACTCAGGAAAGTCCCTTGTGTTTATATTCTGTAAATATTTATTTTGCATATACTTATACCTCAACAGAGGTAACAGACTTGGAAAATAGCTGTTGTTGGTGGTCAGTTTTTTCATTCTTTGTATACTTAGCACAATGCATAGTGCCTGGAGTATAATAAGGACTTAGTGAGGATGAGACAAATATATGTATGCACACAGCACATGTACATGTATATAATACAAACTAATATATAAATGCATAAGAAGTACAAATCAAGCAAGAGAGGGAACTTGAGAAAAGAGACATTTTATAAATAGAACATTCAAGAAAGGCTTCAAAAAGAAAGCAAGAACTGATGTGGGAAAGACTATTCCTAAAAGAGGTTTATCAGTCAGCCAATACATAATTATTAAGTGTTACTATATACTAGCTATTTTGTTAAGTACTGGGAATAATAAATAGTGTATATCAAGGGATAAAGATAGAAAATCCTAAAGAAATTGAATAACAATGGATTATCCAAAAGGAGAATAACATTCACTAAGATTGAAAAAGTCAAATGGAGCCAGAATCCTGAGGTCCTTGAGTGCCATTTTATATGGTAGATGCTCTTTATTTGGGAACAAGGGCATTTTATCAGGAGGGTGACAAATTTATATATTAAGAAAGTTATTCTGGCAACTATCTAAAAGGATGGATTGTAGGCAGGGTAAAGCTCTAGGAAAGGAGATGAGTTAAAAGAACATTATAATAATCTAGTTGAGATATAATGATAACCTGCAATGGAATAGTTAGTAGTGAAATTTGAAAATAAAAGCAAACCCAAAGAGCTAGGCATGATTGATTGAATGTGTTGGTAATCTCAGAATGTGAGGAGGCTGAGGCTGGCATATCTCTTGATTTGACAATTCTGAACTGCAGTAATGCAGATTTAATCTGACCAGGAATATGCACTAAGTTATGGATTAATATGGTAAGGCACAGTAAATGGGGGCTATGACCCTTCTCCACTATGTATATTGTTTTCTTCTATTAGAACATAAATTCCTCAAGGGTAAGAGCTTTGTTTTATTTAAATTTATATTTCTAATGCTTAT
This sequence comes from Myrmecobius fasciatus, assembly GCA_023553655.1. NCBI lineage: Eukaryota > Metazoa > Chordata > Mammalia > Dasyuromorphia > Myrmecobiidae > Myrmecobius > Myrmecobius fasciatus. Next base: position 130,228 of record JAJPUD010004148.1, on the reverse strand, counting down.
TAGCACACACAGCACCTGACACTTAGGAAAAATTTAACAAGTGTTTGTTCAGTACAACAGAGGAAACTGAGGTGGGAGATAGCCAATGATGTCAAAAATCTAAAAACTTGAATTAAGCTCTATCTGATTAATTCTTTAATTAAAATACTTTGATGTCAATAAAACTAACTCTTAGAAGAAAATTGAGTGATTTTTTTTTTGCTTTTAAATTGTGCCACTTTATCCTAGGTAATAAGATAGTAATTCATGTTTCAAAATAACCATTTAAAATATCTACAGTAAAATATTTTCAATATGTTTTCTTAACTCAGTAATTCCAAACTAATGAAGAAGGCACAAATTTTGATCAGTTTTCCTTTAAAGGCAAGCAAATTATGTCTTTAATAAATATTAAAGAGTCTGAGGAATGTATCATAAAATAATAAGGAAAAGTGATCATTCTTCAGAAGAGATGACATAATATTGAAGAATTTTTTAATCTAGTCCCATAAATACTACAGCACTAAAATACATTCTAATGAAGCAAAATCTCTATCTTTCAAAAAAAATCCATTTTTGAAGCTTTTTTTTTCTCAATAGAATCATTTCCCAGGACCTTCCCCCAGCTTCCTCTTCTAACAGTGGCAAATAGTTAAATGAAAGTCATCCACATAAGTCATCATCAGAAACTATGCCACATTCCACATCTGGAGTCTATGTTTTCTTCTTGGAGAAAATGGAAGCATACTTCATTATCTGTCCTCTAGAACCAACATCAGTTATTACATTTAACCTAAAAATTCTTGGCTTTCAATGCTGTTTTTTGTTCACATTAAGATAGTCTTTAGTGTAATATCCCCTAAGCAGATTTCTTAAGAAATATTGCTTTATCTCTTTTGCAGATGAATGTAGTTACAGGAGCCTGGAGGTATGAAGGGCAGCAGTAACAACCTACATGAGCCTCTTGGGCCTGTTTTTTATTAGACCAATAATTCACTTCTAAGCCTCTTCTTCAGAAGCTTCTTATTGACTGTGCTATGTACAAACTCAATAGTTTTTTAAAACAAGTATTGCTTTGGTCAACAACACCAAAATAAATTATTGATAAGAAATTATGGAAAATGCATGACTAATACAGTCCAATCTCAGTTAAGTTTGATGGAGAAAGAAGGATCAACTCAAAAAACTACTTGGATTAGGAGATAGAGATAAGGACTGAATCTATGATTGCTTATTTGATATAGAGAATTGTATGGAAGGAAACACTCCTTGTACCAGAGCAGATCAATGAATTCTGTCATTTAGAGACATAAAGAATTGTTTACTTAGTCAGCATCCTGACTCCAAAGCTGGCTCCCTATTCACTGTATCTTGATGCAGGGGAATTAACTTGCATATGAACTTTAGCATAGAAGTACCAAAGCACTTTTCATTATTAGTCTGATATGTGAACTATATATATATATATATATATATATGTGTATATATACATATATGCATATATATATATTACATATATGTATATAATTTGCTTGCCTTTTTTAGGAGGGTTGATTAAAACAACCCTTTTTCTTTAAGTTTGATATCACTGAGTTAATAAAATATATTGAAAACATTTTTACCATATGGATGTTAAATGGTCATTCTGAAACATTAGTATCTTCTTATTCATAAGATACAAAGTGGTAAGCCTTAAATACAATGTTTCTCCTTATTATGAGATCTGATGAAATACAGATTTCCTTTTTTTTTCTTTTCTCTCTTTTTTTTAATCTCCATATTGTAGGTCTAGCACTTACTTGGCTAACCTTTTGGGAATTTATATTAAAGTTAATTATAATAAGGGATTCAGAAAACAGTATAAAGAGGAATTTTTTATATGCCAAAATTATTAGCTATGGCAGATGGCATAAATTAACTCTAAACTCCTTTCCAAAAGACTTTAATCTCCCTATGTCTCAGTTTCCTTGTTTGTAAAATGAGAACTTTAATATCTTTGAATTTTTACTAACTCATCTATAAAAAGGAGAGTTTAGACTAGATGACCTTTAGGTACCTTCTAAGTCTAAATCCTATGATATTACAATTCAATTTCACTAGAAAATTAGCTAGAGGAACTTTTAAGAAAAATATTTCAACCTTTTATTCCTGTAGTAAAATTAAATGACAAGTAAAAATAAAGCTAAATATTTAAAAGCAATGTTTTGTATAACTAAATCTGTATCTTGAAATTATTTTTCTACTCAAAAAATAATAATTATATATGCAAATAATATATAATAATACATGACAGAATATTTTCCTGCAATCAATATTTGCCCATGTGAATAAAGTATAATAAAAAATAATCTGGGTTTTTTTAAGAGTGCAATTCATTAGTTAAGTAGTTTGACTTATAGGCAGGAAGACATGTTCAAATCATGTATCTTATTCTTAATGGCCATTTAAGCATAGGCAAATTGCTCCCTGAACCTCAGGCAACAAGGTTTAATACTTTATCAAAGTTTTACAGATGAAGAAATTAAGGGTCCAGGAATATAAATTTCAAAATTTCCAAGATTCAGTTTTTAAATAAAGTTTTTTAATTAGTCATCAAATATTTAATAAATATGTATTATATGCCCTGCACGGTAGTAAATTCTATATCTATAAATGCAAACATAGATGATAGTCCCTGCTATAAAGAAGCTTACTTTTAATTACATGATTGAAGTTGTAAATAGTTTATAAAATACATATAGATTAGATAGAAATAATCTGACAGACTCAAGCAGCTAAGACTACCAGGAAGGCCTCCTGAAGAAGATGGTCTTTGAACTGAATTGTTAAGGAGGCCAGAGAAACCAGGAAGTAGAAATCAAGAATCAGAATATTTACACATGGGAAACACTTACTGACAAGATATGGGGACAATAAATGTAGTGGCAAGTGGTAGGAACTGAAAACCGGCTGATATAGCTGGTTAACAATGTATTGAAGAGAAAAAAAAAGTAGAAAACAAATTTAGAAAAGTAAGAAGGGGCCAATTTAAATACTAAACAAAGATTCTGGAAGAAAGGGAATCATTCAAGCTCATTAAGGAAGTGGGCAATGTGGTCAGATCTAAGTTAAAAAATTACCTTGGCAGATGACTGGGACAAGATATGAGAGATTTGAGGAGGAAGAGGGGTTAAAAGGTTATTAGTCAGGGGCAGCAAGGTGGTACAGTGGATAGAGCACCAACAAGTTAGGAAGACCTGAGTTCAAATATGGCCCCAGTCACTTAACACTTGGGCAAGTCACTTAACCCCCATTGCCTCAGCTAAATAAATAAACAAATACACAAATACAAAATAAATAAATAAATAAAAAGTTATTAACCAGTCTGATGAGAGTCAGTGAAATTCTGAACTACATTATGACTATATGCATGAAAAGAAGAGAAAATATCCTCCAAATGAATGAAACTGCTTACTTCATTACAAAATGTTTTGTTTTTCAGGATCACATGATTCGAGAAGAAGCCAAGGGTCTTACCCTAAGACAGTGTGCTGTTATGGAAGTAGTATTGGCCACAATTAAGGTACAATTTTGTATTTTCCTACACACATATTATGACTGTGGCTATATTCTAAGAAGCTAACTAAATTGACATAGCATTATTTCTTTAAAAATACAGTATTTTCTCCCCCTGCTCCTCACCACACACCTCCTATCACCCTTAATACTTCAATCTTCATGTCACTGCATGAAATATGGTGAAATCTACATATTGAGAATAAAAACATGTACAACATCAAAATATTCAGAGGAATAAGGGTTCTGACTAATTGAGTATTCAGGTTTACTTTTTGTTTTTATCCTGGGATGCTGGAAGTCTTTCCAAAACTATCAATCTACTCCCTCACCATTATAAGAACATATACCAAATGTAATTAAAGACTGAAGCACTATATCATAAATATTCTTTCTCTTTGTATCTAGTAAAGAGATTCAGTTAAACATACTTTGATATCAATCAATTAACCATTTATTCAGCACCTATGGCTACATGGCACAAAGGATAGAAGGGCAGACCTAAAGTCAGAATATTCATCTTCTTGAATTCAAATCTGGCCTCAAATACTTACTAGTAAGTGACCCTCAACAAGTTACTTAAGCCTATTGGCCTCAGTGTCCTTATCTGTAAAATGAGCTGGCAAACCACTCCATTATCTTTACCAAGAAAACTCCAAATGACGTCACAAAGAGTCGGACACACAAGTGAACAATAACAGCTGTGTGGCAGGAACTGTGTTAAGTACGGGTGACAGAAAGGCAAAAGAGTGTTCTTGTAGAACTCACAGTCTAAAAGGAAAGACAATTACATACAATCACCCTGGATACAGAACAAATTGGACCTAATCAACAGAAGCAAGGCACAGGAATGGGAGAGGCTTTCTGTAGAAGGCAAGATCTTAATTGGGTCTTGAAGGTAGTCACAGATGAAAAGGAAAAGAATTCTAGAGATCTAGGACAGCCAAAGAATATGCAGAGCCAGGAGATGGAATATTATATGAAGAAAGGAAGCCAGTGTTAGTGGAGCACAGAATATATAGGGGAGGGGATTATAAGGTGTGAGAAAACTGGAAAGGGCAGGAAGGTTACAAAGGACTTTGATTTCTGAACAGAAGATTTTGTATTTGGTGCTAGAGATAAGTCAATGATTTTATTGAATAGGATGGTGACAAAATCACTTTGACAGTTGAGTGGAGGACAGACTGGAGTGGGGAAAGATTGAAGACAGGCAGGATAATGCTAGAGTCTGGGTGTGGAGTGATGAGGGCTGGCACTAGAGTGATGGCAATGTCTGAGGGAAAAATGGGACATATGTGAGAGATGTTATGGAGGCAAAATCGACACCTTGGCAACAGATTGAATAGGAAGGAGAAGAAAGAGTGGTAGAAATCAAGAATGGCACTTAAACTAGGAGCCTGGAGGACTGGAGACTGATAGTGTTTTTGCTACACATCACTAGGGGCATTAGGATGAGTAGAGGGTTTTCATGGAAATTGTTCTTTCTAACTTCAAAATATCAGTGTATCTGTAATATCATCTATGTTGGTATTTAATCTGTAATGCAAATTACAACTCATCCACCTTTTTTTTTCATCCTTTGCAGATCCTCTCTCTGATTTCTTGATAAGTCTCCACAGAGACTTATACATTATGTTAGAAATAGTCCTTCAAATAATCTGCCAGTCATTGTTGGTTAAACAAAAGTTTCACATTTGATCTGCTAAAAATTATGGCAAGAAAAGGCTTATAGGTGTTTGAAGAATTTTCTGGGCACCTTCTGACTCTCCTTTTCCTCCATTCCATTGCTGCCTCTGTGGAAACAGAAGGGAACCTTTAAAAATTGTATTTTACACATCGCCCTAGTCAAAGATTTTTGTCAGCTAATGACCAACTAACCATTGCTGGCCAACTGTTGATACATTTCTTAACTGTATTGGTCTGCATGTAGTAAATAAACTCTGTTGCTACATTTGGGACCCTTTTTATCATAGTAAAACCCAGAAGAGCTTACATTTCATTGCTATAACCCTTCAAGAGTCCTGGGCTATCATGCTAGGATAAGGTATCAAAATAGGAGTTGGTGAATGAAGTTCTTTGTTTTAAAGTAAATCTCAGGTACCAACTTGTTTTCATTTGATTTTACCTTTTATTTTCTCCTGAGAATAGAACTGAGGAAATAATTTAAATTAATTTAATATAAAATTTTAATTAAAAGTAAACAAGGCTTGCATGTGCATGTCTGTGTGTATGTGTGTGTATGTGATTAAAAGGCAGTCCAAATCTATCATTTCATTATTATAGAGAACTCTATAAACATCCTCTCTTAGTGGAGATAAGCACCTGTTCTGCAATTTAGAGCTGGAATTTTTTTTAGGGGGGGGAACCATTTGTCAGATTCTTTTAAGTCTATGCCTCTGAACTCATATTTTAAATGCATAAAATAAAAAATTTAAAATAGGGTTATAAAACATCAAATTATATTGAAATATAGTTAGGGATATATATTTTTTTAAGTTCAGAGACCCCAGGATAAGAACCCTGGCTTAGAGAATTATGTGAAGTCCTAAGAAGTTGTGATTTCAGGGTTGGGGGAAGAAGGAGAAAATCTGAAACACAAAGCTATGCAAGGGTCAATGTTGAAAAATTATCCATGCATATGTTTTGAAAATAAAAAGCTTTAAAAAAAAAAAAAGAAGTTGTGATTTGCCCAGGGCCACATAGCTAGTAAGTGTCCAAAGCAAGACTGGAATCCAAGTGTTCCTGACTTTAAGGCTGCCTCTTTTATACAATAGATATGTACAGATATGTAAACACAAAAATATGTATGTATAGAGATGTCCTTATTTATATATGCATACACATATACAAGTACCCTTTGGGGAAAGATTCCCATTTGAAAATAAGATTTTTTTTTCCTTTTCCCCTCTATTTTGCAGTGCACCAATTTGTCTGTTGTTACTGGTGAAGGCATCTATTGTTCAGGATTTATAACCAGATCAGCAAAGCAGCATTCCTACAGGCCATTTGCCAGCTAATAGAAATTGTCTCATTTAGGAGAAATAGATATTCATATGATATGCATTAAAATACAAATCAGCTTGCATAACAATTAGACTTGTTCACAAAGATGCCATACTGTAGCTTCAGTTTTGCACTTTGCACATTGGAGAGCTTGATTTTTGCTCTTTTGTGTTGAACACTGTGAAACAAAGTTACAGGTGACAGCTTTGTGACATGTAGTGGCAGCAGTTGCAATATGTGGTGAAATATGTAAATTTCCTATTATAATTTCATCCATATAACATAAGTAATTAAAAGTCTTATTTTAGGCTAGAGGAAGCATTTTTTTTTTTTTTTTGAGATTAGACTTCCTTATCTTTCAGTGACTGTAATGAGTAAGAAAACTTTGACCTTCTCTATTTATGGCCTGGGCAATTCATTAGGCAATGGAGGACATTTGCTCCAAGAGTACCTCCCCCCGACCAAAAAAAAAAAGAGTCCTGGACTTAGGGCACATACATAATTATTGACTTTAGGCCATGCAGATCACAGCTCCAAAGTTCAAGCAATCTATCAGCTTTAACATTATCCAGTAAATAGGAATTATAGGTATGTGCCACCTCATTTAGTGAGGAAAGAATTTCAAACACAAGGAAACACAAAGTTAAGAGATTACTTTAGACCAATCATTTTTAGATTTAGTTTTTTGGAAGTATATAAACAAGAAATGAATTACCTTCAAACACAGCAGTATTTATTACTACAAAAAGAAATGTAAGAGTTTGGAATGATACTGTGAAAGAAAAAGGAAGTGTGGGCAATATTATTTCACAGAATTATAGAACTAGATCCCTAAGAGACCTCAGAGAATAAATAATTCAAATTAGTATTACTTAGGCCCAAGGATATTGACTGATTTGCCAAAAGTCATATAAAGAGTGTCAGTAATGGAATATGATGCCAAGTTCCTTGACACTAGAATCATTACTAGACATTGACACAAATATTACCATTTCCTAAGAAAATTGAACAGATTAAAAGTAATTGCTGGAATAAATGCGCCAGAAGAGCTTAGAAACCACCCTTGAACAACAAGTATTTTATGTCAAAGACAATGGGAGAGATGTAAAAGTCTAAGACAGCACTAGTTTAGGATATCAACTTTTATTAAAATATTAACATGGATTGTAAAAGATTATGAAATATTATTTTATTACGAACAGTTTGCTGAAAGCTTACCAAGAGACCTAACCAAGCCAGATCAGCTCTTTAGCATGATGAAGTAGTATGACTTGGCAGATTGACCTTGGAATCACTATCTGTATTAATATCCCACTTATATTAGTTTATTACATTGGACTAATCATTTAGCTTCTCATTCTCCCTGGAGCCTCTCAAACACACACAATATATAGATATATAGATATATATTTACTAATCTGCATCAGCAGAGAAAGTTTCTTTGTTGAGAGCTCTCTATATTAAGGAAACTACAGATTCAGTAAAAAAAAAATCATAAAAAACCATTTTCAGTTTAGAATGCTAAGTATGCTACATAAAATTAAATTGTATGTCAATGATATGAAAATGTATAGCTAGTATATTACTATTAATAAAAATGATTAAAAAATAGTTATTGAGCACTGAACACTTGCCAAACACTCTGTATACAAATACAAAGGTGAAGATAGTCCCTACCCTTACTTTCTACAAAATGCAAACAATATAAAAGAGAGAATGATAGCCAGGAAGGAGCACTAGAAATTTTTCGGGCTAATGAATAGAACCACAGGAAAGTAAGTTCACATAAACCATCTAGGACATAACAATTGATTCGATCACCTTACATGATTCTAGGACAGGTAAAGGAGATGGTTGGGAAAATATTAAGGGGTGAAACTGTGGGAGTAGGGAGAGAAGTCAAGCTTGCCTGTTTTTGTTTTTTGCCTTGGTGAGGCAGACAATATCCCAAGAAAAAAATTTCTTCCAAACAGAAACATTATTGCTAAAGCTATGGAGAAGATAGAGGGGGCAGCTAAGTGGCACAGTGGATAGAGCACCAGCCCTGAAGTCAGGAGGACCTGAGTTCAAATATGGTCCCAGTCACTTAACACTTCCTAGCTGTGTGACCCTGGGTTAGTCATTTAATGCCAATTGCCTCAGGGGAAAAAAGAGAAGATAGCACAAGAATATTTCTGTAATACTTTGTTTGCAAAATACTTTATATATTTATTATCATATTAAATCCTGTCAAGCAACCTGTAAGATAGGTGTTATTACTTTCATTTTATAGATAAGGAAACTGAGGCTGGAAGGTTAAATGACTTGGCATTGTTATTTAAGGTGATCTTTTATCAAAAAGGTAAAAGAGTAGCCAAACTAAGAAGCTGAAATGACTATCTGAATTAGCCAAAATTTCTGGCTAATTTGGTGATTTCTTCTCTCTTTATATGTACCCAGTTAAAGAAATTGTCTAAATAATTCAGTGGGGCTCTTTGATTCATACTACAGAGGAAAAGTCTACAGGTAACTATTGCCTAACCTTGTAACACAGGCATTAAAACTGGATTTCTTATTGTCAGTCTATCAATGAGATAAAGCAATGGCTTGAATTTTCTGTCTGGAATAAATAACAGAATTGGGGGATGGGAAGGCTCTTTTCAAATTAGATGGAGTTTCTATATTTTAGAATTGTATTAGGTTTTTGTTTATGTAACTAACTTGATCTTCCTCTGGACACCTATTGCATTCTGGTTTCTGTCTTAAGATAGCGAAGTCATTCCTGTTCTTACAAGTCTCCTGTTATTCATTAAGATGTCAAAAAGAGGCCTTCAAAATGTTGTGCTAAAGAAAATTAGTCAAATGTTTTGACTGCTGAAAAGAAGGACCAAACCAGGTTACTATTAAATCTGCAAGCACTGATTAAGTACTTCCTAGGTGTTAAGCATTGTACTATTTCAAACTCAAGAGAAAGCCTTATGTCTTACTCTAATACAAACTAATGCCCTTCTTAATTTTTAGCCAATTATTATCATTATTTTGTTTATTATGCTTAGTAGCTTTCTTCTATCACTTAAGGACTTTTCTCCTATCACCATAAAGAAATTGAGGGAAATTCCTTCTTTCTTTCTCTTTTTGAAACAAAATTATTCATTAGCATCAATGTATAAAAATTAACAAGTATTTACAGAGATTACTTAGTCAATGAGACCACAGTATCCCTCAAATCTTACTTTGTTTTTGGCTACTTTACCAAGAGCCAACTATTTACCTCTAGCATCTAGGTAGTGCAATGCCTAAAGTGCTGTGCCTGGAGTCAGAAAGATTCAACTTGTGAATTCAGATCCAGTCTCAAATACTTACTAGCTGTATGTATGATGCTGGGAAAGTCATGCAACCGAGTTTGCCTCATTTTCTCATCTTTAAAATGAGATGGAGAAGAAAATGGGGAGCCATTTCAATACTTTTGCCAAGAAGACCCCAAATGGGATCACAAAGAGTAGACTGAAATGACTGGACAAGAATAAAGTACAGCATCAGGGAGATTAGACTTCACTGTCTGAGTCTGTTTGTATTGTGATATGTTATATATATGTCCCTGGGGAGACTTTCATATTATTATCATTTTAAAACAAATCATACATTAAAGGGCTAGGCAGATAGAACAATAATGGAATGCCTGAAAATACCATTTAAGTTCTTCCTTTTCCTTTTGGGTGGATCTGTGCCAGATATAACAAGACACTAAAACTCTGCTACCTGGCACTTAAGCATTTTCCTGTTGGTCTATGATATAATTTTTTTCTTTAGAGATAATGAAGAGAATACCTATGGTCTCTGTTGTCAATTATGAGAACTCCAGCTGATGACCTAGAGTCATGGAATTGGATTTCATATATCACTTTTTAGAAATTGCCTAGTCCTAAGTAAAAGAAGGATTTTCATTTTTATAATTATCTCAGATTGAGGATGCTATAAAAAATAGGAAAGGAGAAACAGCTGTATTCCTGAGGTTGAAGCACACACCCAGCTGCCCTTAATTCACCAGGCTCATTTAAAAGTTTCAGAAAGTGTCTTTAGAGTGGATATTTGATTCAATTAAGTTGGAGAGAGTAACCTAGAAGGAGTGAATGCAGGAGTATGAATAGAGAGTTAGTAGCCACTAGCTGGGAGAAAACATAAAGAAAGATCTGAATGAGCAAGCTTGGAAAAAGTAAGAGTGTACTAAATCATTGGAGAATGGGGGGGGGGGAATGTACAGAGAGATTAAGAGAGCATAGAGAGGAGTATTTGATTCAATGATTAAGGAAATTGTTTAAGTCATGAAGAACCAGGTCAAACTCAGAGTTAATGAGCTCAGTCTACAAAGGATAGAACCTATGTCCTACAGACCCATTCCTCTTCAAAATATGCATGCCAATCTTTTCAACAATTAGGTGATTCAGGCCAATTCCAATAGACATGTGATGTAAACAGTCTTCTGAATACAGAAAAGACTGTGTACTGAATGTGGATCACCACATAATATTTTCACTTTTTTTGTTGTTTGCTTGCTTTTTGTTTTCTTTCTAATTTTCTTTCCTTTTATCTGATTTTTCTTGTTCCACCTGATAAATGCGGAAATATGTATAAAAGAATTGAACATATTTAACATATATTAGATTACTTGGTGTCTAAGGGAGGCAGTAAGAGGAAAGGAAGAAGAAAAAATTTGGAACACAAGATTTTTCAGGATGAATATTGAAAATTATCTGTGGAAACATTTTGAAAATAAAAAGCTTTTTAAAAATGTATGCCAACACAAAGAAGGCGGTGAGGAAAAGTTGTTAATTAGATTTTGCCTTAAATGAAATAAATAAAGCTTATTTTCTGAGCTTCTCTTAATCATGTTTTGTGAAGTATCTAGAGCAACCTAGAATCTACGTGACTGTGGAATGATAGTTCCCTTGACAGTATCTTTCCATTATAACAGTTGTACCTTCCAAAACCAGAAAGGGATTAGCAGATTAATTTTTATTTCAATAGTTTATTGTTTAAATACTCTGATCATCTAATCATCATGGTATCATTTGTATATTAAAAGGTAAGGATGAGAGGAAAGACTTTAGATTTCAACTCTGAAACATAAGATAGTCTGGAATCCAGGATCCTCTCAAGCTTTAAGGGGTTTCAATTATATGACAATGATTTAAGTTGTATAGGGTAGCAAAGTTAATTAAGTTAATCAATAAATGAGGTTCCTTCTATCAAATAATCTTTGATCAGTAAAATATAAGCACCATGATAACAGAGATGATTTTATTTTTCCCTTTGTAACACCAATTCATAGCATAATGTATTTCATATAATTTACACTTAATCTATGTTAATCAATTTGAATTCTATCATATGGTTTAAATAGGGCTTAAATTTTTTCTACCGGTGACCGCTTTTTGCCTGACAAATGTCAACACAAATCTGGGTATATAAGTATGCAAATTTTACTACTTAGTAAAGAAGAAAAATTTGCATGATAATGAGATATATGTGCTTATTTATTCTTACATAAAGAATTAAATCTTGGTGTAATATTTGATATATTTTACTGGTGCCATTTTTTCATGACCCCCACATTCAATTATGTAATCCCATATGGGGTTGCAACCCACAGTATAAGAAGCTTTGCTTTATAACACCACCAGTATGTGTTCTAAGGTATAACTTTTTATAGTGAAAAGGGTACTAAGTATGAATGTGAAAGACATGTATTTGACTAACTCCTAGCTATGTAACTATGAACAAGTTGCTTAACTACAAAGGGCTTCATCAGTTTCCTTGTGGATAGAAGAGTCAGAATAGATGGTCCCTTCTAGCTCTGCATCTATGATCCTATTTGGTATGCTCTATTTTATTATTCTAATTTAATTTCACATTAGCAGAGTGAATGTTTCTTTCCAATAATAATTTCTTTATAGGTATGTATGTGCTTATTTTCTTTCTTCTTTTTTGTTAATAGCAATACTTTCATGCTGGAGGAAATGGTCTGAAAAAGAACTTTTTGGAGAAGAGCCCTGATCTTCAGTCTCTTAAATATGCTCTAAGTCTTTATACCCAAACGACCGATTCCCTAATAAAGAAATTCATCGACACTCAGACCTCTCAGAGTAAGTAATCTATAGAGACTAGAAATAAATACAACTTGGAGGTATGGTAAATTATTGTTATTTTACATTGTCTGAAATTGTTGTTGCAAATTATACTAATTAATGTATATTTTATTACAGTAACTTTTTTGTTTTCTACATAGAGAATGAGATATTCTGGTTTTGAAAAGATAGATTCACTTTCTTGCCTCAATATTTCTGAAATAATTATAATAAATAAGATGTATTAAACACTAAGCCATTTTGAACATAATTTAAACTTCTTTAAAGTATTCCAAAATTCCCTTGAAAAATATTACATAACTTTGAGTCTTAGAGTGTTATCCCCAATAAAATTTCTTCAGTATAGAATAAGAACCCACAGAAACTCCAAGGCTTTATTTATTTTGATCCTTCTGTCTTAGAGGCAGGAGGGGGAAATCATTAAACATGGACAGTTTTTAATATATGTGACCTAGGAATCTCTTGGGATCTCTAGATCCAACTCCAGTGCTTTGATACCATGTTTGTTTGTTTCATTTTTATTACTTCAGGTTTTTTTTTTTGAAAAACTGTAACTATGTTCATGTTATAACTCTATGTTGGCTCAAATGGGAGTAACAATATACTTCAAATGCTACACAGGAACTGAGATGCAGAATCGGTATTAGTTTAGGAGTAGTTTTGTTGTGTTGTTTTTTTTTTTTTTTAATTTCATTCCCCCATGGAAAATATATAAAATGCAAAAAATTCAGTGAGGCCTGTGAATAGCAACAGCAAAGAGGATTAACAAATCCATTTTTCTTTCATCTCTTCCCCTATGACGCTATTCTGATTCTCCAATTATAGATGCCATGATACACATCCTCTTCCTCCTCCAAGAAGCATGCTGTTGAACAAACTTCTTCTCAAAAGCCAATGTTTAAACTATGATGATATGAACTAGAAGATGCCTCCAAACTGGGAAGGTCTTCTTTCTGTAATTCTATAACTCTCTAGGACTAAATAAATTCTTATCTCTATGATGTGCTTCTGTAGGAATGACATCAATGCCCAACTTCTAGGATAACGTACTTTCTCAGAAATTATACTTTCTGACTTTTGTTCAGAAGAGAACACAGACAAAAGTCACCAGGAATGATACAGGTGCCCCAAGATACATAATCACATGCAGTTCACCATGTGCTTTTACTGCAACCCTCCAGCAACTGCTTTGGATGGGGGAAGAAATCTCCCTTTTTCATTGCCCCCAACACAGATCTGGTCTTCTTGCTGTTGTCCGGAGGACCAAGAGAAAGAGGACAGAAAAGAAAAAGGGAAAGATGGCTTGTTCAACAAAAGCCTAATATCTGGTGTTCAGTTACAAATTATCTTAGAGATAGCCAGTCACACAGAGAAGCAACTGAGGAATTGCCTTCTTCTTAGCAAGTTGTATCTTCTCAGAAAGGTAGCAGTACACATATTTATTTCCATGAGAGGTTCATAAAATCCTAGGTTTAGATCTGGCTGGCCCCTTAGAGATTATATATTTGAACTCTTTCACATTAGAGATGAAAAATATAAGGAACTTAGATATTAACTGACAAGGACACAGAGTAAGTGGCAGACCTAGGATTCGAATTCAGGTCTTGTGATTCCACATTGTGTTCTTTCCATTTTAAAAATTTATTTATATCTTCATATAATTAAAAAAATCAAAATTTTGAAAAGTTCATCAAAAGGTTTAATCTTCCATTAAATGATTGTGCTCCCTCTTTACCTCCCTCCCCCATCTGTACTTCTACCTCTGCCTCTGTGTCTCCCTGTGTCTCTCTCTATATCTGTCTCTGTCTCTGTCTGTCTGTCTGTCTGTCTCTCTCTCACTCACTCACTTTCTCTGTGTCTCTCTCTACCTTTCTCTCTTTTACTTTCTTTGTCTCTCTTTCTGTCTCTGTCTATCTATCTCTGTCTCTGTGTGTGTGTGTGTGTGTGTGTGTGTTTCTTTCTCTGTCTGTGTGTGTGTGTGTCTTCCTTATTTCCAATCCACTTTAAAAAACAACAACCTCACCTCCTTCTGTGAAAAGTATGAGAATGTTTTTCCTCAAAAATAAGCTTTTACTTGCACATTCCCATGTTTGAGGTTTTTGAGATATTCCTACAAATAATTTTTTGTCAAGATTCTTTTTTGACACTTTAAAAAAAAATTACTATGATGAATAGACCCAATGTAATCCCTGGAATTCTAATCAGACACCAGGGTATCTATTTTGCATTTCAACATTAAACAAAAGTACACAATATAAATGTGCACCTCAACTCAGGTGAATAAGAAATTTCAGGAAACTATTTTCATTTATAGGTTAGGGACTTTGGAGATTTCCTCTGCCAGGCTCATTTTTAATTGAAACTCTTCCAAATCTAATTTTCTTTGATGGTTCTCTTTAACCCCTGATGGCTTCTAATTACTTCCAGTTAAGACAGACCTTCTATTTTTTTTTTTTTAAACAATGATGAGATGCCTGAGGCAGAAGCAGGGTTAAAGCAAATGTTAAAGTTGAAACTAAAGTAGTAGTAGGGAATACCAGCAAGCAGAGGATTAAATTTAAATACATATAATGTTAACACACAATCAAGATTTTACAATCTACTCATCTAACAATACTGAAAATCACTAAGAAAGCACTTCTTGAAATTGTTCTGCTGACTTGTCACTTTCAACTACTAAATCTTTCATTCCCTATTGCTCCTATATAAAATCAGTATTTTGCCTCACCAATTTTGGAGTGCTAAGTTGTGGAGGGGAAAGAAAGAAAGAAGCATCTGTATCTTACTGTTCTGCTTTTTTAAATGGTTTCCAGGAATGCATTGTGGCAAACACACAAACACGCACACACACACACAAGCTTGCTATATAGATGGCTATAGTTATAATAGATTAACTATTGACAATTCTGACATAAATAAAATTCTCATAATATATAAAAACTGAGAGGTATTTTTCTATTTCGATACTTGAGGTTAAAATCTTAACTCATGTCTGTTTACAAATTGACAATATGTATGAAAATGTGCAAAAAATCCCAACTTAAAATATCTAGATAAATCTAAGAAGTGTTTGATCTACCTAAATCTTTTAACCTTTCAGTTCACTGTTTTGGGTAAATATGTCAGAATCTAGGACAATACAATAGTGGGAATGTACTTGTGTGGGACAAGATGACCAGCACAATAAATCAAGAAATTTCTCAAGATAAAAGCAGAAAAGAATTTTATTACAATGTCCTGAGAAAGGACATCTCCTCCCCACAACCAGTTAGGCAAAAAGAGGTGGAGCACAGTTAACAGATAAGAATTATATAGGGGCCTAAGGTAAGGCTCCCTATAGACTAGATCTTTGTCCTGATTAGCCAGGACAAAGGACCTCACATTCTAAGTCATAAATGAGGAAAAACTTCTAACTCAACCACATCTTTAGGTTTATTAAATTACCTTATATGGGAGTTTCAATGCCAAGGTGGCCCCAACTAAGTCTCACAAAGAAAAGGGCTATATGGTCCCCACTCCTTGTAAACCACATAATCTCTGGAGAAAGAAACCTGGCCCTGGGGCATAGCCAACCTTCACTCATTTTTTAGAACACTGTCTCCATCTTGTGAGATAGCTTTCACAGTTCATTTCATCCATAATTAATGCATTTCATATTACAAATTGTTGACTACAATACAAGTTTTGTGTCTCTATGCTTATTAATGAGTTGAAACACCTAAATTCTGAGTGAATTTTCTGTATTCTCCCCTTCCCTCCCATGCTTATTAACTTCCCAAATCTATCTTCCCCATGACATTTATTAAATGACATTTTAAAATTGAGCCAGAAATAATGAAAGGAATTGCAACTTGGATATAATCTGATTCCATTTCTTGTTTGGAAAATCTATGGCACTTTTTTTTAAGGTACCATGAAGTCAACAAAATACATACATTATAGCTCATTAATTTTTTGTCTAATTTCCAGCTGATATTCTGTAGGGACATTACTGCTTGCAATTTATTTTGACTTTGTATAGATATTATCTCATGAAATGCAATAATGTTCAAGGGGCTTTCTGTCTGAGTTCTTGGGCTTCCTACAGTTCATTTAATTTCTGTGAGTTTCATTTTCCTCATGAATAAAATAGGGATAATATTAATTCTGAGTAAGTCACACAGTTATTGTTAGCAAGGAATTTGTAAATCTCAAAGTGATATAGAAGTGAATGATATTGTTATAGTTAACTCTTTGGAAATGGAGGGAACTATTCATTCTGACTTCCACCAGGTAAGCTTCCTTATTACCTTTCTGTTTATTCTCTATTTTTGTTATTTTCTCTCCCCCTTGCCATGTTTTTCAATTTTGCTTCAGCCCATTTTCTCTTAAAGTTTGAAAAGGCATTGAATTTAGTCAAAGAAAATGTTGAATAAAATAGTAAGATTTTAAGAATTAGAGATACAAACGCAAGCAAAGCAAGCCAGTCCTTGCCCTTAAGATTATTACATTCAAACAGGGGAGGTATCATAAGTATGGGTCTATAGATCTACATAGGATAGATTAGAAGGTAATCTGAGAAAATGAGGCAGTAGAAACTGAAAAAGACCTTCTGCAGAGGATGGGTTTTGATCATAGTCTTGAATTACATTAAAGACCTAAGTAGGAGGTAGAATATTGTAGGGGTGAGTGGAATGCAGAAGGTGTGAACACCAGGCAGTGCAAAATCCTGGAGGTAGCAGATGGAGTGTGATGTTGAGGAACTTCAAATGGGCCAATGTACCTGGATCATAGAGACATGGAGGTGAGGAAAGTACAGAGTGGAAATTTAGAAAGGGCCAGGTGATAAAGAACTTTAAATGGCAAAAACAGGATTTTATATAGGTAGCCACTGGGGGCTTCATGAACAAGGAGGTGACATAGATTTATACTTTTAAAATATTATATTGGCACCTGAGAGTGCAGACAAGCTAAATGAGGAGCATGTATTCTATGTATTACAAGAAGAACTCTCCTCCTTTTCTTTCCCTCCCTCTCTTTCCCTTCCCCTCCCCTTCCCTTCTCCTCCTCCTCCCTTCTCCCTATTTCTTTTCCTTCCTTTTTCCCTCCCCCTTTCACCATTAAGCCACACTGTCCCTTTTTATTTCTTATAAGTGTATATCCAAAGTGAATTTCATATTATTATAATTTTTTTTTTGGCTGAGGCAATTGGGGTGATAAGTGTCTGAGACCAGATTTGAACTCAGGTCCTCCTGACTTCAGGCCTGGTGCTCTATCTACTGCACCACCTAGCTGCCCCATTATCATATATTTTTAATGTTTGTTGATTCGTTGATAATTGTATCTTCTGATCTGTCCTTCTTTATTTCTCTTTTGTTTTCCATCCATCTCTTTATTTGTTTGTCTTTTTCACCTTTTCTATCCCGCTATATGAAATTGGGTTTTTGATTTTTTTTTCTTTCTGATGACAAACAGGACATGAACTATCAAAGATGAAAATTCATTAGAAATTTATGCGTCATGTAGTTCAAATGAGTTTTTTTTATCAACTTAGAGTCTCTTTTCTTTTAAAAATGAGAAAATGTCCAAACAAAGTTGCTTGAAGAATCCTTTTTTTTTTTTTTTTTTTAAATTCTGGATGACTTTATTGCTCCAGTACACTCAGACTACCAGAAATGGCAGGAAGTCCTTGGGAGGAATAGAGTTCGAAACAACAATGGTCACTTATTTCTGCATTGCATCATCTTACCATCAACACTGTTTTCGGTTTAACTAATTACAAAAAAAAAAAAATTGCTCCCTTTTTTTATTTCTTTATACATTTTGGAGGGTGCTATATCCTTCTTTGTATGTATGTATTGTTTCCTCTTTAACCCATTCGCAATGTGAATAGGATTTCAGAACTACCAGCTCTCCTCTCCAATCAAGTTCCTCTATGTTGGTTCTTGCTCTAACACCTCATCTATTTAGTATAATTACTGTTTTTATGTTTTCCTACACAGTTTTGCTTTTTAGAGTAACATCATACTCAGCTCTACCCCAATCATTCTTTTGGATTGTATAATTAGTAATGACAATCTTAGAAATTTATATTCCCATGTACAAAATATAATTTGTCCTTACTATGATCCTTGAAATCAAGTGATGTTGTCTCTTTTTTTCTCATTTATTTTTTTTTTTTTGTAGAAAAATCCTTAGTTTTTTTTTATTTGCAAAACATATGTATGGGTAATTTGAAGAATCTTTTTTTAATGAAACAGAAAATATAAATTGTTTGAAGGAATAATATCTTTATGTTAAAATGGACCATGGCTCATCATTAAGCTGGATTCTTAACATTGAGACTGTTACTCTTGGACATTAAAACAATGGTGTCCTTCACATAAAAATGAGAGCCACTAAAGCATATTTAAGGTTCCTTGTAGGCTGTACATTGACTAAGTTTCAAATATACTGATATCTGTTTTATTGCATGTTTATTTTTTGAAATGTTTTAACTTAATTTGAACAGAACTATGAAGTGTTGAGGATACAGGTTGACACTTCTATAATAAGATATAAATTTATTTTAGATGGGTTGGATTTGGATTTACACTTTTTTTCTGACCCTGAGAGCTAAAAGGGTTTTACTCTCTGTTTGCTGACCTCAAGAGTTAGTGCTCTTTCCAGTGTTCTGGGTATAATGCTATCTAAGTGAGGCAAAGTTTGTGAAAAAGAAAAAGTAATGATTTTTTGGAATCTTCTTCCTGATACAAGGCAAGAGAAAATATTTTCAAAACAGGACCTGATAGACAAAAGTAGGCAAAAAGACTACAATGGACATGACGCAAAAATAAAATCTGAAAAAAGAGGGGAAATATGTGAAGGGATCTCAGGACTTATATATAAGGTTCAGCATTTTTGAGATCCTTATGACATATAATAATGAGCTTTTAAAAGAATATGGAAGAAACTGCTTGTTATCTTACTTAAGCATCGTAAGGAAAGAAGATAAAGCTCTGCAGTTTTTTCCAGCACACAAAAACATACATCAGGAACCTTAGTCCAGAGACAAGACACTTTAATAGTGAGAAATCAGAAGCTATTTAAGCAAATCCTGCAATGCCTTGGTGAGAAAAGTAACATTTCATGATATAATAGATCCAGGCCATTCTGATGGCAAATTATTTGCTGCAGTGGCAGGTTAATAAACACTAAACTCTAATATTGCTGAGATGGGGAATTACAGTAGGACTGACAACTTGTCTTCTGTATACTGTGACCTTGGGATAAATTGATTGTTGTCTTGATGTATTCCAACTGTTTATGAAGGGTATTTATATGAGCATACTACCATAGTAAAGGCACTAAGAAGATCAATTGGACATTTAATTGGTTCCAGGTATTTAAGGGCAATATGAAGGACTAGAAAAACAATCCTTTGAAAGTCAAGGTAAGATTTTTCTGAGATACCATTGCCCTTCCTTAAAAGTTAATTACTTTAAGCTGGTTGATCATGGACATGATTGTTAAAGACAATGTTAACTGGAAAAAAATATTGGGGATATCTTCCCACCCTCTCTAAAGGAGGATGCAGAAAACATCACAGAATGCTTATATATGAAAATGAAAAATAAAAAGCTATTGTAGAAATTCAATTAAACTGATTTTCATATATTAGATTTAGAACTGGAAGAGACCGGAGAGGCAATCCATTCTCCATTTTAAGGATGAGGAAATTGCAGAAGAGATAGTGAAGTTGTGATATCCCTGATCAACCACCTAGAAAGTATCCAAGGCAGGATTTGAACCCAGATTCTCCTGACTCCAAATGAAGTGCCCTGACCACTATATTATGGGGTTTCTTTCTCCCTCAAAATCCTTAAGTGAAAAATTTGGGGTGTTCCACCCTCAAACCAGAATGAACCATTTAATCTCTGAGGGTTTTTTTTTCACTGAGAGATTAGTGAGAAGAGCATCCTTAGAGAGGTAGGAGAGGAATGGGAGGTTGGTATACCTTTCATAGTAATGTGAGAACAGTGAATAGTATACAACTGTTAAGTAGTTGACTTGAGCACACAAATGAATATCCAATGCAAGAATCCAGGATAATAATAATTTTTTAAGTCACAGTATTTAATGCTATATTCTCAGAGTATAGCCTTTCATGCAAAATAATAGGTCCTTGTTTTGGAAAGCTATAAAATATATTATACTCTTTTATTCTTACCAACACATACATATCACCACCATTGCTTTCATGGAGCAGGGAAACTGCTGGCTCCAGGCACTTGCAGGAGAGTAGAGCTCTTGGTTTGGGGTTCTGGGTCAGAGGAGAGAGAGGAAGGGAAGCTTGAGGCACTATCCCCCATTCCATAATTTGAAATGCTTGCACTAATACCTCTCATTAAAAAAAAAAAATGGACTAGCAAAGAAAAACACCATCATTGAAACACATTATGTGAACAGGGAAGACCAAGGTTCATTTTCAGAGGACATTTTAGTTAAAAAAAAAAAACAGCTTCTATACCAAAGAGTAACATGAAATGGCTCCCCACCAAGACAGAATTTATATAAGAACTCAAAAAAAAATTTAAACATCAAATTAAAGACACTGAGGAAAAACTAAAAAATAGAAATAAAAACCATCCAAAAAAAACCAAGAAGATTATGGGAAAAAAAAGAATTTACTAGAAAAGGAAGTACAGAGTCTCAAAGATGAAAATAATTCTTTGAAAATTAGAATTGGGTAAAGGGAAGCCAGTGAAGCTGAGAGACCAAGAAATAACAAAACACATTATAAAGAATGAGAAAAAAGAACAGCATGTGAAACATGTTATAAGAAAAATAACAGATCAAGAAGAGAAAATGTAAGAATAAATTGACTGCCAGAAAGTTGTAACCAGAAAGAGAATCTTGACACAATAATTCAGGAAACAATCCAAGAAAACTGCCCTGGAGTGAAAGAACATGAGGGGGAAAGTAGAAATAGAAAAAAAAAATACACTGATCACCACCTCAAAGAGATCCTTTGTGAAAAACACACAGGAATATTATTTACAAATTTTGAAACCCCCACATCAAAGAGAATATTTTGCAAGACACAAGAAAAAAACAATCAAATACTGAAGTTATAATTAAAATTGCACAAGACCTATCAGCAGCTACAATAAAACACCACAGGTCCTGGAATCATATCTATTGACAATCAAAAGAACTAGGCCTGTAGCCAAAAATATCATATCCAGCAAAATTATCTATGATTTTAAATGAGTAAAAAGTAGACTATCATGGAACTTACAGATTTTCAGGACTTTCTATCAACCAAACCCAAACTTAACAGAAAGTTTAACATATAAAAAGCCAATATCAAAGATCAGTTTTAAGGAATTCAACATGGATAAATTGTTTAAATATGCAAAAATTATTTTTTCTATATGGGAAATGTATATTATATGTTTAAGATTCACATCAACAATAGGGCATCTCAAAAGAAGGATTGACAGAGTTAAGGTAAAAATAGAAATCATGTTATACTAATGAAGTACAGAGGAAGAATAGACACAGAGACATTAGAGGGAGGAATGGGTTCAATAGGCAATATATATATACATACACACACACACACACACACACACACACATATATATATATACTATGAAGGGTATATAGCACCCTTCAAAACTATAAAGAAATAAAGTGGGGGAGGGATAGGCAGATGGGGAAACAAAAGGTCAGGGAAGATAAGGGAGGGATCCTTGCATGGGGAGAGGTGAAATAATAGCAAGGCAAGTTGTGAAGCAGAATTTAATTTGAGACTCGGCAGGGATAGAAAAGACGTATGTATATGGCCAGGGAGGCGGGGAGAAGGGGAAAGGGTGTGTGTGTGTGTGTGTGTGTGTGTGTGTGTGTGTGTATGTGTGTGTATACACATATGTATATATACATATATATACATATATATAATAAGTATACATAAATATATCTTTTCTTGACTGCAGTTTGCTTGAGGGTGAGAGTGGGGATGAAAGAAGGAAAAAATAATAAAATAAATAAGGTTCACAGCAAAGAACCAAAGAACAATTAATGAAGAAGTAAAGAAAAAAACGGGCATTCATGAATATAATTTCTTCTAATACATGTACTTTCTTGATCTGGTAATTTGTTATTATATATTTTGAACCTTCCCTGATGTTCTGTTGGGCACATGACAATGTTCTTTTTTGTTTTGCTTCATTTTATTTTGTATTCCTTTTCTGTTTTTATGTTATCTTACTCTGTTTTTTCAAATAAAATAAATTTTTAAAAAGGAAAAAAAACAAAACCCTTGTAACAAATATGCATAATTAAGCAAAACAATTTCTTACATTGACCATCTCCAAAAAAAAGTTAGTTTTTTTTTAACATGGACAATTAAAAAATATTTTTAAAAAAATGTTGACAGTATTAATAAATATAAATTTTTATTTAAAGAAATAGATAACACAGTTTGAACTAAGGTGCAGCATGATTAATCATCTTAATTCAGTTTCCTTAACAGTACTTTCATTATGGTGTAAGGAACCTAAATTGTATATGCATATAGGTAGGCATAAAGGAGGCTATTATATATCAATGATATGTTCAGTTACAACTGAATCATAAACCAGCTTTTATAGCTAATGACTTCATGAATTAATTTGAGCTAAAGTATTTCTCCTCTTATATTTCTTCTTTTCCTTTTTTATTAGGAACAGTTTAAAGTTGTTACTTATTCAAATGTCCTAAACATTTAAATGACATACTCTTGGTCATTTTTATAGTCTAGTTAGTGCTAAAGAATATTACTGTAGCATATTTGCTTTCAAGTAGGAAATGTGATTCAATTTTTGCCCATATTTTAGACAACTATGGAATGACTTTGCTGATAGATAGATAGATAGATTAGTGATGTCAAGAGAACTTAATTTTTACAGAAAAAAATTTCTATATTTTATATGAAAGAAACAGAGTCATTTAAGAGATTACCTGAAAAAGTATATAAGTTTAGGTTTTAAAGTGAGAAGACCTTAAAGATTATTGTCCCGCATCCTTATTTTAGAGATGAGGAAACAGGTTGAGAGAAGGGATATGAGTTAAACTATTAGCACCAATGATTTTGTAAACAAATATTTCATCAAGGTGGGAGTAATTTTAATAACATTTTATTTTTTCCTCAATAATGTGCAAAAACAACTTTTAACATCAAAGATTTTTTTTTAGTTCAAAATTCTAACTTTCTAGAGATAGTAAATTGAATATAGGTTTTATTTCTCCCATTATGATAGACTTAAAAGCCAGAAGTCACAGAAAGTATATCATTGTGCTCCTGTTAGCTCAGCAAGACATTTCCAGATGAATGGGTATCAAGGATTCTTTGCCATGATGGAATGCCTTACTTATTTACTTTGCCTTGGTTCATGGGCATTGCCTCTATTTTCTGGGCACATGTTATCATCCTGAAATAACAAGGGCAGACATCAGGAAATTTTTCTATTTACTGAATTCAAGTACTTTCAAGACTGAACAATCCAACATTGAACAAAAGAGTGTTAGAGCTCTTCATGTTTGTGAATAAATAGTGTCTATTTCCCTAGCTGCCTAGAAGGTATAAACAGCACTGTGGAGTAGTAGATAACATGTTGGACTAAGAGTTAGGAATACCTGGATTCAAACTCCACCTAAGATGTATTTGATTTTGGGAAAGTCACTTTATCTCTGGGGGCCTCAGTTTTTTCATGTATAAAATGAGGGAGTTGAATTCAAAGTTCTGTAGTTTCTTCCACCTCTAAGTTTATGATCTGATGTCCAGCATAAGATTAAAGTTCTAGTACCTTCTGTGGGGAAAATTAAGTGCTCCTAACACTATTCAACTTGTTTTTGGAGAGTGTCATCTACTTAATTATGCATCAATGAAAAAATATAATATTTTGAGATATTAGGCCAGGGTAGAACTTATCTGTATTGATTCACCTTCCTGTTCACGTTTCTTCTATAGTTGAAATAAGTACGTTTTCCCAAGCATGGGAAAATATTCAATAGAGTAGAATGAAGACATTAGCTGTAGAGTAGGAAGACCTGGACTTCAATCTAACTTATAATCCTTATTGCCTATGTGACCTTGCAGAAGTTACTAAAATTTCCTGAGACTTTGTTTACTTATCTATAAAACGAAGGGGGTGATTTGGAGCAGGGTTTCTTAAACTTTTTCCACTCATGACTTCTTTTCACCCAAGCAATTTTTACACAACCCCAGGTATATACATATATAAAGCAAGTATATGTACCAATAATTTACTGATAATATATCATAATTTTGTGACCCCCCCACATTCATTTATAAGACCCTATATAGGATCGTGACCCACAGTTTAATAAGCTTTGATCTGGAGGACTGCTAAGGTCTCTTCCAGATCTAAACCTACATATCACTGCCTCATAGGCTAAGTATATTTTTCTATACTCAACTACCATGGTGGACTATCCCATAAAGAGTGATTTTGCAGGGAGAAACCCCAGGTAAGTAAGTCTCCTGGCTTTGTAATTGATTCCCAAAGGACTTAGAGAAGCCTAACCCTGACTCTATAAATTTTAAAAGTATTCATTATTACTGAACACAATGTATGGCATATAATGTCTCATAAAATCCTAGAGTAGAAGAATTTGTAACTTAATTGAGCAACTGTTTCTCTATTCCAAGTCCCAAATGCTATAAGCTTAAAAATAACTGGACTGGAAAAGACATGATTTGAGGAGGGGGAAGATTAATAAGATGTTGAGGCAGTAAGGTGGTAGAGTGGACAGAGTACTGGAAGATTCATCTTCATGAATTCAAATCTGGGCTCAGACATTTACTAGCTGGGCAAGCCATTTAATCCTGTTTGCTTCAATTTCCTCACCTGTAAAAAGAAAAGAAAAATGAATTGGAGAAGGAAAGACAAGCCATTCTATTTGTCAAGAAAACCTTAAATGTGGTCACAGTTAGAAATGACTGAAAAGCAACTGAACAATAACAACGATAAAGAGTTGATATCTAAAATAAGTAGAAAGATAATGATAGAGCACTAAGGTAACCTTAAAGTGTTAAATTTTCCCAAATGAATGACACGTTTGATTGTTAAGTCATGATGAAAAAATCATGATGAACAGGATTGGTGACACTGGATTGGAAGGATAAAGGTAGAAAAAATGCATATAGGTCCATGAACTTACCTTTAATTCTTGGAAAAATCCTCAAATATACTATCATAGATATCATTAGTGAACATCTAGAAAAGAACATGATGATCTAAAAGAATTAACATAGTTTCTTCAAGAATAGGCCATGACAGAAGAACTACATTTCCTTTTTTGACAAGCTAACTAGATTGGTAAATCAGGAAAATGCTATGAATATAATTGACCTAGATCTGGGGGTGGGGGAGAAACATTTGACAAAATGTTTCAGGCTGTTCTTACAGAAAGAAAAATGGAGACTTCAACTGGATGATAGTAAAGTTAGGTAGATTAAGACTGGGTTGAATGTCAGCTGTAATTTGCAATTAGCTTTCTCCTTGAAAGTAGTTCTCCAAGGGAATGCTTCAAGACTTATATTTAACCCTATGCTTTTGAAGAACTGTATCTGTGACTTAATGGCACAAATTTCATGCTCATCAAACTTTCAGAGGACATAAAACAAAAGAGATTTAACATAATGGATCAGAATCAGATTCCAAAAAGACAAATTATTACATTGGGCTAAATAAAATTAGGCAAAATTGAAAGGATAGTGATTAGATCTATGAGTTTATTGATAAAATGAATTCCTGTATGATGAAGAAACTTTTGCCAAATCAAATTATTGTGTTTTCTGCAATATATAGTCTTGGGGAGCTGCATAGAGCCTTTGGATGTTATGTAACTTCCAGGGTCAAACATTCAGCATAGAGCTAAATGTAAGTAAGATCAACCAGTTGTAAAGCTGAAAGGGACCTCAGAAAACCCAAAGTCCAATCTCTTCATTTCACAGACAAAGAAACTCAGGGTAAGAAACCCTCAGAGAGGGTAAATGATTAGTCCAAGGTCACACAGGTAACATATGAAAGAATTAGGATCTGAATGCAGGAAAAACCAGTGTTCTTTCCACTGCACTCTGCTGCCTCCTTATGTTCATGTTTAGAATTGAGATAAAAATAAAATGAACTTCAGAAAGTTAGACAGTAATTTGTTTGAAAAAAGATCTCTTCTTTTTTCTTTTATTTTCATTTTTAAAAATTTATTTTCAATTCATAGAACAAAACGAGCATTTCCATAACAGTACATTAAAAGATGATCGCACATGAAACTGAACATCTACCATATACTTGTTATTTCCCCCAAATATAATACAAAGTTCTTATGTAAATTTCTTTTTTTAACCTTTTTTCCTTCTCTCCCCTAGAGATGGCTACTATTAGATACACACACACACTTATACATGTGACATTTTCTGAATGCAGATAGCATCTTTCTTCATAATCATTTCTAATTTGTGCATTTATTTTTATTCTTAATTCCCTGAGTTGTATCTGAATATAGATGCAACTTGTTATTCCTTGTAGAAGTGGCAAGACTCCTATCCCTTAATTTTTTTTCTTTATTAAAGCTTTTTTATTTTTCAAAACATATGCGTGAATAATTCTCCATTAGTCCTTGCAAATCTTGTGTTCTAATTCCCCCCCCCTTCTCCTACACCCTTCCCTAGAGGGCAAGTAGTCTAATATATGTTAAGCATAGTAGAAATATATGTTAAATCCAATATATGCATATGTATTTGTATAATTATCATGCTGCACAAGAAAAATCAAATCAAACCAGTAAAGAGAGGCAGAGACAGAGAGAGAGAGAGAGAGGGAGAAAGAAGAGCAAAATAAAATGCAAGCAAACAACAAAAAGAATGAAAATGCTATGTTGTTGTCCACCCTCAATTCCCACAGTTCTCTCTCTGGGTGTAGATGGCTCTCTTCATCACTAAACAATTGGAACTGGTTTGAATCATCTCATTATTGAAGAGAGACATGTCCATCAGAATCAATCATTGTATAATCTTATTGTTGCCATGTACAATGATCTCCTGGTTCTGCTCATTTCACTCAGCATCAGTTTATGCAAGTCTCTCTAGGCCTCTCTGAAATCATCTTGCTAGTCATTTCTTACAGAACAATCATATTCCATAACATTCATATACCATAATTTATTAAGCCATTCTTCAATTGATGCACATCTATTCAGTTTCCAATTTCTTGCCATTACAAAAAGGGCTGCCACAAACATTTTTGCCCTGTGGGTCTCTTTCCTTCTTTTAAGATTTCTTTGGGATATAGAGCCAATAGAAACACTGCTGGGTCAATGGGTATGCACACTTTAATAACTTTTTGAGCATAGTTGCAAATTGCTCTCCAGAATGGTTGGATCCATTCACAGTTCCACAAACAACGTATTAGTGTCCTAGTTTTCCCACATCCCCTCCAACATTCGTCATTAGATTTTCCTATCATCTTAGCCAGTCTGAGAGGTGTGTTCTCTCAGAGTTGTCTTAATTTGCATTTCTCTGATGTATAGTAATTTGGAGCACCTTTTCATATGACTAGAAATAGTTTCAAATTCCTCATGTGGAAATTGTTCACATCCTTTGGAGAATGGCTTGAATTCTTATAAATTTGTGTCGATTCTCTATTTATACCTAATTTTAGAAATTAGGCCTTTACTCATTTCTAAAATTTATAGAGAATTGTCCCATATATATAAGAATTCAAGCCACTCTTCAATAGATAAGTGGTCAAGGGATATGAACAGACAATTTTCAGATGATGAAATTAAAACCATCTCTAGTCATATGAAAAGTTGCTCCAAATCACTATTGATCAGAGAAATGCAAATTAAGACAACTCTGAGATACCACTACACACCTGTCAGATTGGCTAAAATGACAGGAAAAGATAACGACGAATGTTGGAGGGGATGTGGGAAAACTGGGACACTGACACATTGTTGGTGGAACTGTGAACGGATCCAACCATTCTGGAGAGCAACTTGGAACTATGCCCAAAAAGTTGTCAAACTGTGCATACCCTTTGACCCAGCAGTGTTTCTACTGGGCCTATATCCCAAAGAGATCTTAGAGGAGGGAAAGGGCCCCACATGTGCAAGAATGTTTGTGGCAGCCCTTTTTGTGGTGGCTAGAAACTGGAAACTGAAGGGATGCCCATCAATTGGAGAGTGGCTGAATAAATTATGGTATATGAATGTTATGGAATATTATTGTTCTGTAAGAAATGACCAGCAGGACGATTTCAGAGAGGCCTGGAGAGACTTGCATGAACTGATGCTGAGTGAAACGAGCAGAACCAGGAGATCATCATACACAGCAACAACAGTATTACATGATGATCAATTCTGATGGACATGGCTCTCTGCAACAAAGAATTGTCTCAAACCAGTTCCAATTGTTCACTGAAGAAAACCATATACACCCAAAGAGAGGGAAATGAAATATGGACCACAACGTAACATTCTCATGATCTCTACTGACATTTGTTTGCATTGTGTTGCCTTTCTCTGATTCTTTTTTTTTTCTTGTAGATAGGATTTTTCTTGCATAACTTCTCAAGCATTTCAACATTATTAGCATGTAGTGGACTTCCTGCCATCTAGGGGAGGGGAGGGGACTGGGGGTAAAATTTGTAATGGAAAGCTTTGTAAAGATCAATGTTGGGGAACTACCCATACATATGTTATACAAATAAAAAGCTTTAATAAAAAAAAAAAAGAAATTAGGCCTTTATCAGAACCTTTGAATGTTATTGCTTCCCTTCTAATTTTGTCTGCATTAGTTTTGTTTATTAAAAAAAAAACTTTGTTTATAAAAAAACTTATAAAAAAGAACTTTTTTACTTAATATAATCAAAATTAACTCTTGTGATCAATAATGATCTCCACTTCTTCTTTGGTCATAAATTCCTTCCTCCTCTACAGATCTGTGAGATAAACTATCCTATGTTCTTCTAATTTGTTTATAATATCATTCTTTATGTCTAGATCATGTACCATATGGTGCTAAGTGTGGGTCAATGCCTAGTTTCTGCCATAGTTTCTACCTAGTTTCCATTTTCCCAGCAGTTTTTGTCAAATAGTGAGTTCTTATCCCAAAAGCTGGGGTCATTGACTCTTTTGTCCTGTGAACCTAACCTATTCCACTGATCAACTACTCACTCTATTTCTTAGCCTGTACCAAATGATTTTGATGATCACTGCTTTATAATATAGTTTTAGGTCTGGCACATTGAGGCCACCTTCCTTTGCATTTTTTTTTTCATTAATTTCCTTGAAATTCTTGACCTTTTGTTCTTTCAGATGAATTTTATTATTAAATGCTGATTATTTTAAGGAAAAATCCACTTAATCCTATACTCTCTGCTGTTTTTAATAGGAATGAATGTTGGATTTTATCAAAGCTTTTTCTGCATCTATTGAAATAATCGTATTTTTTTTTTGTTAATTTGGTTACTGATATAGTCAATTATGCTAATAGTTTTCCTAATATTGAACCACCCTTGCATTCCTGGTATAAATCCTACTTGGTCATGGTGTAGTATCCTGGGGATGATGTTCGGTAATCTCTCTGCTAATATTTTATTTAAGATTTTTGCATCAATATCAACATTCATGGGTTTAGGTATCAGTACCATGTCTATGTCATACAAGGAATTTAGTAGGAGTCCTTCTTTCCCTATTTTTTTCAAATAGTTTATGTATTATTGGAGTTAATTTTTCTTTAAATGTTTGGTAGAATTCACATGTAATCCATCTGGCCCTAGAAATTTTTTCTAAGGGAGTTGATTAATAGTTCTATTTTTTTTTCTACAGTGGGACTATTTAAGTAATTTATTTACTCTTCTGTTAATCTGGGCAATCTATATTTTTGTAGGTATTCCTCCATTTCCCTTAGATTATCAAATTTATTGGCATAAAGTTGGGCAAATAACCTCTAATTGTTGCTCTAATTTCCTTTTCATTGGTGGAAAGTACTCTCTTTTCATTTTTGAGACTAACAATTTGATTTTTCTCTTTCCTTTTTCTTACCAAATTAACTAAAGGTTTATCTATTTTGTTGGTTTTTTCATAAAACCAACTTAGTTTTATTTATTAATTCAAAAGTTTTAGTTTTTTTACTTTCAATTTTATTGACTTCTTTTATTTTTAGAATTTCAAGTTTGGTATGTGATTGGAGGTTTTCAATTTGCTCTTTTTCTAGCTTTTTTTAGTTGCAAGCCCAATTCAAACTTCTCTTTCTCTATTTTATGCAAGTAAGCATCTAGAGATATGAAATTTCCCCTTATTACCACTTTGGCTCTATCCCACAAAATTTGGTGTGTTGTTTCATTATTGTCACTCTCTTGGATGAAATTATTAATTGTATCTATGATTGCTGTTTTATCCATTCTTTCTTTAGGATGATATTATTTAATTTCCAATTACTTTCTTCTTTGTTTTCCCCTGGCCTTTTATTGAATGTAATTGTTATTGCATCGTGATCTGAAAAAAAAATGCATTTCCTATTTATGCTTTTCTGCATTTGATTTTGAGGTCTTTATGTCCCACTATATGGTTAATTTTTCTATAGGTTCTTTGAACTGCTGAGAAGAAAGTGTATTCCTTTCTGTATGCATTCAATTTTCTCCAAAGATCTATCATACTTAACTTTTCTAGTATTCCTCCTTAACTTTTCTTATTTTTTTTGTGATTCCATTTATCTAATTCTGAGAGAGCAAAGTTTAGATCTTTTACTATTATAGTTTTGCTGTCTATTTATTCTTACAGCTCTTTTAACTTTTCCTTTAGGAATTTAGATGCTATACTACTTGGTGCATATATGTTTAATATTGATATTACTTCATTATCTATGGTACCCTTTAGCAAGATATTGTTTTCTTCCTTATCTCTTTTAATTAGATCTATTTTTGCTTTTGCTTGACCTGAGATCAGGATGGCTATCCCTGTTTTTTTTTTTTTTTTAACTTCACCTGAAGTTGTGCTCCAGCCATTTACCTTTACTCTGTATGTGTATGCATTACTCTGCTTTAAATGTGTTTCTGGTAAACAACATATTGTAGGGTTTGGGCTTTTAATCCAGTCTGCTATCCACTTCCATTTTATGGGAGAATTCACCCCATTCACAGTTACAATTAAAATTACTAATTCTGTCTTTCCCACCATCGTATTTACCTCAAATTATACTTTCCTCTTTCCTTTTCTCCTTTCCCTCCTCCCCAGTATTTTACTTATGAGCACCACTTGCCTCAAGCAGCCCTCCCCCTTTAGAGCCCCTCCCCCTTTCTTATACTTTCCCCCTACTATTTCTGTTTTCCCTTTTATTAGTCTACCCCTTCCCTTTTCTCTTTTCTCCTCCCACTTTCCTATAAGGTGAGAGAAGTTTCTCTATGAAACCAAACATGTATAACGTTCTCTCTTTGAGCCAGATCTGATGAGAGTAAAATTCACACAATGTTTATCCCCCATCTCTTCTTTCCCTCAATTATAATAGGTTTTCTTCACCTTTTTGTGAGATATAATTTCCCTTATTTTACTTCTACTTTCCCCTTTTTCTGATACAATCCCCTTTCCACCTTTAGTTTCTTTTTTATATTATAATAGCAAAATCAAATTATATATGCACTCTCTATGTATACCCATAACAGAGATACAGTTCTCAAGAGTTCTTTTCTTTTTACTTTTTTATGTTTCTCTTGAATTCTATATTTGGAGGTCAGAATTTTTGTTCAGTTCTGGTCTTTTCATCAGAAATAAATGGAATTCACCTATTTCATTGAATGTCCATCTTCTTCCCTAAAAGAAAATGATCAGTTTAGCAGGGTTGTTTATTCTTGGTTGCATTCCAAGTTTCTTTGCCTTTTGGAATATCAGATTCCATGTCTTTTAATTCTTTAAAGTGGAACTGCTAGGTGCTGGGTAATCTTAATTGTGGCTCCTCGGCATTTGAATTGTTTCTGTCTAGCTGCTTGCAATATTTTTTCCTTAGTGTGATAGTTCTGAAATTTAGTCATTATATTTGGAGTGTTAATTTTGGGGTCTCTTTCAGGAGGTGTTCAGTGAATTCTTTCAATGGTTATTTTACCTTCTGATTCTATGACATCAGAGCAGTTCTCTTTGATGATTTCCTGAAAAATAATGTCTAGACTCTTTTTTTAATCTTGGTTTTCAGGAAGTCCAATAATCCTTAAATTGTCTCTCTTAGATCTATTTTCCAAGTCAGCTATTTTACCAAGTAGGCATTTTATATTTTCTTCTATTTTTTTCATTTTTTTGGTTTTGCTTGACTGATTCTTGAAGTCTCATTGAAACATTCATTTTCATTTGTTTAGTTCTGATTTTTAGTGAATTATTTTATTCATTTGCTTTTTTTTTTCTTTTTGTATTTGCCCAGCTGAATTTTTAACTGAGTTGTTTTGTTCTATGGATTTTTTTCCATTTTACAAATTCTGTTTTTCAGGGAGTTGCTTTCTTTTTCTAGTTTGTCAAATCTATTTTTAAGGAGTCACATGCTTTTTCCAATTTACCAAGTCTATTTTGTGATGAATTTTCTTCAGATAAGTTCTGGTTTTGTTTTTTTTTCCAAACCCTTTGCAAACTTCTCATTTCCTTTCCCCATTTTTCTTCTAGCTCTCTTTTAATATCCCTTTTAATTTCTTCTAGGAGAACCTTGTGTGATGGGGACCAATTTATATTACCCTTTGGGGCTTCATCTGGAGACAATGTGCTTTTAGTCTCCTCAGGGTTTGAAATTTGTTCATTTCTTTCATCATAAAAACTATCTATCATCAGCGTTCTTTTTGCTTTTTCACTCATTTTTTTTTTAATTTGAGAGGTAAGGGAGATTGTCCAAGCTTCCTCTACAAGTAGAAGCAGCTAAGCTGGTTCAGTGATGACTGACTTTTTGTGCTGGGTATGTGTGGCCAGGCATGTGGCCTGTGAAATTCTGGCATTTCAGGGTTCACTATTTAACTTTTGTGTTTGTGTTGAACATTTTATAAGCTCTCTGCTGATTTGGCTTGCAACCAGGACAGAGTAGACAACACTGCTATAGATTCTTCCCTGTAGATTCTCTGGCATGTGAAACCCACACCATCCAGGACTGTGTGCTGTCTGTACTGGGCTTCTGTGCTGGGACTGCTTGTGCTTGGCTCACCTCCCTCCATGCCTGATTGAAACAGATCTTTTCTAGAGATCTTCAAAGTTATCTTCTGTTGGTAATTTATTACACTCCCAATATTTGTGGGAGTATAACACTCCAGTTACAGAACTAATTCAATTCTTCCAGTCCAGAACTAATTCAGAGACAGGATTTGCTAATTAGTCTGAGAGTCATGGGAAGAGGTCAGGAAAAAAGGTGTGTCCTCTCCACCACCTTGGCTCTGCCCCGCCTCCCATCCCTTAATTAAAAAAAAAAAAAAAGCTGGGTGTATTGTAAGAAAATCTCTCCAATCATAATTTGTGAAATCTTTATACTATGTAGTTTATACACAGCCTTCTTGAAAGTATAAACCAAAGCATTTTGTGCAAAGACAAAGGCTTTATGAGCTTTGAGAAATAAATGTTATAGATAATAAATCAATCACAAGGTACATGTGGCACATTACCAATAATGGTAACTATATGCAAGATGAGGTATTGAAAAACATCATCTGGAATCTATTTGACGAAAAATGAAGTCTGGATGCTTAAATGGTAAGAGAGTTATGTGGAAAGATGGGAGGTTTGAACAGTACACTTATATCCACAAAATATTAAAACATCTACTATAAGATCTCCAGAATATTGTTTTGATTCATTTTTAATGATTTTGGGGCAATTGGGTAACACAGTATTTATATTGTCAGGTCTGGAGTCAAAAAGACCTGAGTTCAAATCTAATTTGAGACCCTTACTAATTATGTGACCCAGAAAAAATCACCATGTTTGCCTTGGTTTCCTTGTCTTAAAATAAGCTGGAGAAGGAAATGACAAATTACTCCAGTATCTTTACCAAGAAAACCCCAAATGGGGTCACAAAGAATCAAACATGACTGAACTATAAAAAAGTGTGGATGATTTATGGGAAGACAAGAGTTGCATTGGATAAGAAAGCCTGGGTGGCTTCAGATAAACATGAGTAAAGAGGATGTCATAGATAAGATCCAGGTAAAAAGTAGTATCAAAGTCATTGAAAGATTTTTTTTTACTGTGGGAAATTGCTAACCTTAATTGTCACAATTAATTTTTATAGACAAGTTTAGTTTCTTTTATTGAAACTAAGTAAGCATTAGTGGATTGAAAAGCACACTTTTTCCTTGGACTTTGTAGCCTTTTTTATGTGTGGCACATACCTGACAGATCAAAGATTGGTTGATTTGTTTAGAACTGATAAAATTTTCAAGCTGATATTAAAGTCAGTTGTAGGGTTGTTTTTAATTTTAATAAACTAAGCACTGTGGAGAAGTATAAAAATGGTTTTATTTTTTTCCAGTGACTGAGTCAAGAAGAGAAAATCTGATGTTTTCCTAGATTTACTTTAGTTATAATCATTTCTTTGTTCATTAAGAACAGATTAGAATTCTGGTGGGGTCAATACAAAATAGATTGAATTGATTGAAACCTAGAGAACACTGAATTTGTATCTTTGGATGCTCACCAAAATCAGTCTATAAGAGGAGCCTTTGGACAGCTGTCCTAGTAGTTTACCCTTTAAAATTACAAATTATGCTTTTTTCTTAAATGGTAATTCATTTGGAATCAAGCCAAACGACTAGAACCTATAGCAGCTAGACATTGAAGATCAAGCTATGTAAATCTTCCAAATACAATTCTCTATGTTTGGGGAATTACAGGAAGAAAACAATCCCATGCAATCTTATTACTAAGGTTAGCTTTCAACATGTAACTTTAGAAAGAAGCATGAACAGAGATGATTTGGGGTCATGAGTATGTTGAAACAGTATTTTCATGACTATTGATAGGTGTTTGTGCATACCTGTTCCTGATTGCCTACAATGGACATACTACCCTCTTCCCCACCCAAGCCAGCAGTAAAGGACAGGGCTAGCTATTTGGTTGGAACTCGACCTATGTTTTCATGATCTAGATTAAAGTTTCTTTAACAGCAAGAAAACCCTGCTCCAGTAGGGGCAAGAAATGTTAATCATGCAGTTAATCATACAAAGATAAGACAATAGTATCTATCCTTAGTTTATGGACATCACAGGGGCTAAAAATAGGATACAGGATCCAAATAAGAGGTTTAAGTTAGTACCAGAGGGTCACAGATATGGTTAAAGAGAGAAAACTGAAGGTCTAACAAAAGGCTCATGTACCATGAATAGTTAAGGGCTGGAGACAATTTGTTGAACTAAATGTCTTATATGTTACATGCAATTTTTGTTGAATGTCCAAAAACATGAGGTTAGTTCTACTTTCCATCTTGTACTAAACAGGCATTAGCTAGATACCTCTCTGTGAGGTAATATAGTACAGCTAAAGAAAACTGAATTTGTTGGAATCATACAAGTTCAAATACTGGTGCTGATATTTTACTCCTTTTATGATCCATTTCCAGTTGCTTTACTTCTATGGGCCTCAGTTTTCCATACATAAAACAAAAGGATTATAGTAGAGGTCTCTGAGATCCTTTCCAAATTTTATGACAGTTCTATCATTAATAGATTTACCTTTACAGAGTCCAACCAAGGGAGCACTTAAAAACTCCTGGTAGTTAGCAGCTGAATAGTTGACTGCTTAAAAGCATGAGATCACATAGGGATTTGGCTCCAATTAATCCATTTTTTAATCAATCCAAAGATCTTTATCCAACCACTATTATACAAAAAGCATTATTTACCAAGGGATTCAAAGCAACATAAGTCATCATCCCTGCCCCAAGCTTGCATTCTAATGGGGGAGAAAAGACAACACGAGTGTAATAGAAAACAAGCACTAAAAAGTTCTTGGGACAGTTGCCCATTACCTAAGTAAATAAAGTTTTTCATGTAGTAGTCTATTGCTACTAAAATTAAAGAAGAAGGAATTTGAATGGTATACATTTAGGGGATAATAAGTAAACCTTTCTGGTTGGTGACAATAGGGAGAGGTGAAGACAGAAAATAAAGTTGAGGTGATACTGTGGAGGACTTTCAATATTAGGTTTAGACTTCATTCTATGGGTGATAGTCAATGAGGGTTTTTAAGCAGTCATGTGATAGGAATAGAGGGAATTTTTTAGAAAATCATTCTATTGGTGGTATGTTGAATACAACTTTGTAGCCTCCTTTCAGCTAGCTTTGGCTCTTTAGCATTAAGATTTTGGTTATGTTTCTAGAAACAAATAAAGAGGATAGTGATTTAAATCCTTAATCCCCATTCAGTTATGAAAAAAAAAATTGTGCTACATGCTGGTAGTCATAACTCCTGCTAGAGAAAAATAGTACAAAATATGTATAAGTGAAAAGAAGGAAGTTAGATGAACCCACTTTATTGCAGGTATGGCAACATTTCTGTATATTGGGTTGAAGGAAAACCAAACTAAAAGGCAAGTGATAATAATAGGCGTTCTCCTTTGTCATACTCTCACCCTAATCTTCTGTGCCAACTCCACCTCTCATTTGCAACACCTATGCTCCACCTCCCAAAGTTGGAGGTAATCTGTGGTTCCTCAGTCTCTAAAATTATGCCTCATAAGCATCTACCAGTGCCTTTACTTTTAATTGTCAGTCAGACAACAACTTAGATCAAAACAAAAGTATTATAATTATAATATTATAGTTATAATATCTTAATAAGAAAAGTATAAACAAAACATTTCTCCCAAATATCTAGAGTTGACCAGAGCTTCCATGGGATTTGGGGGCACACAAATAGAGCACATGTAGTGAATGTGTGTGCAGGACTGATATGTGAAAGAATACCAACATGTTGTGAGATCATTAATGTCTTCTAATAATGGTCTAATACTGCTCTCACCAGTTCTACTTCAGGCTCATATCACATTCTCCCCTAAATGTTCATTGCTCTGCCAAAAGAGGTAATCTCTGCTACCTCTAGCTTTTTTCTGAGGTGAAATACATGGC
Organism: Myrmecobius fasciatus; assembly: GCA_023553655.1. Classification (NCBI taxonomy): domain Eukaryota; kingdom Metazoa; phylum Chordata; class Mammalia; order Dasyuromorphia; family Myrmecobiidae; genus Myrmecobius; species Myrmecobius fasciatus. The sequence goes on along the minus strand of JAJPUD010004148.1, from coordinate 92,457 downwards.
TACTTCTTCATTAAGCAATAAAGTGCTGGGCAGCTAGGTGGCGCAATGGATAGAGCACCAGTCTGGATGTCAGGAGGACCTGAGTTCAAATATGACCTCAGACACTTAGCACTTCCTAGCTGTGTGACCCTGGGAAGTCACTTAACCCCAATTGCCTCAGGGGGGGAAAAAAAACCTATAGATTTCCTTAAACTTTTTGAAAGTGGAAAATTCATGTTCAAAGTCTACTGTTTTGCTCTCTCAAAATCTTAGCAACTAAGGCATCGTATCACCCTAGAAGCAAGTTTTCAGCCCCAAGTAAATCACTTTGAACAAAGAATAAGGTTCTCCCTGGATTCAGGTCCCTCATTCAGAGACCTCACATTAACTAAAATAGTTATGCCATATATTTTCCTTTTTCATTCTCAGAGGACCAAACACTAAACTGGATAATAGTTACTCAACTAAAAAATTAGCAAATAACCCTAGAGGTTATAGGCCATCTAATTTTTAAAACCTGTCTATTTTTGATGAAGAAGAAAATATAGTGAGTACCAAACCCAGAGGAAAAGGTTATTCATTGTCTCTGCTGCCCATTGAGTTATATTCCTGGTCCTCTTATACCCAGATATAATCACTCAAGATCAGAAATAGGCTTTACTACATACTACATACCATATATATATATATATATATATATATGTATATGTGTGTGTGTGTGTATAAAAAAATATAATTACTTTTACTATATGTCTACCAAAAAAAGCAAATATGGTTATGGTGATTCAAATAAGATAATCATCACTCTAATAGTTAGAGTTAATCTTTTCCCTTTGAAGACTGGGTCTGGTACATAAAAAGAGCAAGATATCTCTATGATATTGACACATTTCACCCATCAGAATTTTTCAGATAACATAATAAATGTGACAATTCTTTGCATAGTCTAAAATACTTTATATCTGCATATTAATTGTTCTAAAATGACAATGGCTATAACTGTTTTAGGGTAATTGATTGATCAGTTGACTGCAATTTATTGTACTGTACAAGTTGTTTTACCCTCTTGCATGGGCTTCAACATACCAGGCATTTCAGGATGGAGGTGGGAGGGAAGGAAAAAATAGCATCACCTCAAAAGCATAAGAATCAAAGATTTAGTCAATAAAACTGATTTTCCATGTGAAAGCAGATGTTTTCCAAACTCCAAAAGGGCACACATCACACTTGCTGTGCTTTAAATAAGCTTAAATAAAAAGAAAAAAAAAACACTTAGTAAAGACAAACAGAAAAAGTTGCCAAAATTCAAGTTCAAAACTCTATAACCTCTAAACTTCCCTCATTTTTTTCATTTCCTCTTATGGGGCGTAGTCAAAAATTGTACTGTTTTCTCTAAAGCCAATGGGAAACTTAATGTTTGGCAAATTCTATAAATTTGTGGGACAGTTTTCAATTATTCGTTATTTTGTGTGTTTCCATTTATGAATCAGAAGCTAAGTTCCCCTAATTAAAGCCTATCCATTTGCCTGTAACATTGCCTTTAATATAAAATGTGTAATTAGAGTAGACAATAGAACATACTTGACCCACTCTAACTCTGATTTGTATAGGTATCTTAGAGTGTGTCATACTATTTGGTTTCATTTAATTTTCCACTTAGATAATTTCTTGTTGTTCATTTACTAACTATCTTGACATCTTTTTTTAAGTGGGAATGGCAAGAAGCAGAAAAGTAATTTGATAGAGCATTTCCCAAGGAAATCATATTCCAAAATGTGCAGATGAAATACAACCAATATGCCCTACAAAATGAAAAATGCAAAGGGCATAGAAGAAACAATTTTATAACTGAAGAAGATAATGTTGGGAAATAGAAAAATCATCCAGAAAAAAGCCAGATTACTACATATTTAAGGAAAGAAGAATACCTTTTTATGATAGATGCATTTCAAAAACCAGCAAATGAGTGAATTGTGAAATCAGCAGATATATTTAAAAAAATTTTAGGATTAAGGAATGAGTGGGTGGAGGAAGTAGAAATAATAAGAATAAACAACTACTACTCTTTCTAAGAATTTGACAAATGAAAGGGGAAAGAGATGTAGGCATCCCTGAGGGCATATAAAAAAGAATATCAACTTGATATATGATATAATGAAAAGTGCATTTTTATGGGTTCCAATTTTATCTTTACTATTGCTTCCTATATATGGAAGTCCTGGGGTCCTACTCTGGTCTCCAGTATCCTTCTCTGCAAAATCATGTTAGATTTGATGATCTCTAAAGTCCCTTTCAATTCAAAATAATCCTATGATCCCTCCTAGGTTAAAGTTCCAATGAAATATATTTTTCTTAGCTTCAAATATGTTTTCCCCAGTCTTTCTTCCATGTTAATTTGGTTGGCCATTTTTTGTCATGATCAAATGTTTTAAAGATCTATGGTTCTTTTAAAAAAAAAAATCTATGGTTATAGTACTTTTTTTTTTTTTTTTTTTTTTTTTTTGCTGAGACAACTAGGCTTAAGTGATTTGCCCAGGGTCACACAACTAGAAAGTGTTAAGTGTCTGAGGTCACATTTGAACTCAGTCCTCCTGCTTCAGGGCTGGTGTTCTTTCTACTGTGCCACCTAGCTGCCCCTCTAGTACAGTTTCAAGCTATTCAAGAACTAGAATTTGAGGGACAACCTGCATATAAAATTAAATACATAAAAATAATTTTAAGGAGACTTTAGCAGGGGTTTTGTGGATGTTTCATGTAGAGATAGTATTTAAATTGAACCTTCAAAGAAACTAGGAATTTTAAGAGACAAAAATGAGAAGGAAAAGTATTTTAAGTATGGATAAGGTAAAATTGACAAGAAAATGAGCATGAAGTTAGAAGGCCAGTTTGACTGTCCTATAGGAAACATAAAGACTAGACATGTAATTTGATCAATACAGGGAACTCCTAGGTATAAATAAACAAAAACAACAAAGAACAACAAAAGCCTCCTTCTACCAATATATTCAGTACTTTCAATATAACTTTATAGTTTCAGAGAGTTTCCTAGAGCACCAAAAGATCTCATTTGCCCAAGATTAGATACCTAGCATGAGAGCCAGATCTTGAAGCCAACTATTTTTTTTATGTTTCAAATTTATTTATTTTTTAAAATTTATTAATACTTTTTATTTGCAAAACATATGTATGGATAATTCCTAAACATTAACCCTTACAAAGCTTTCTGTTACAAATTTTTCCCCCCTACTCCCCACCCCTCCCCTAGATGGCAGGATATCCACTACATGATAATTATGTTAGAATACTTAAGAAATCCAATATATGTATAGTTATTGCCACACATCATTTTTTTGTGCAGGAGAAATCGTATCTACAAGAAAGAATAATCCGATAAAGGAAATACAATGCAAGCAAACCTCAATAGAGAGCATGAAAATGTTGTGTTGTGGTCCACATTTCACATCCTTCTCTCTGGGTGTATATGGCTTTCTTCACTGAATAATTGGAATTGGTTTGAAGCATTTCATTGTTGAAGATTCATGTCCCTTAGAAATGATCCTCATATAGTATTGTTGTTGCCGTGTATAATGATCTCCTGGTTCTGCTCATTTCACTGAGCGTCAGTTCATGCAAGTCTCTCCAGGCCTCTCTGAAATTGTCCTGCTGGTCATTTCTTACAGAACAATAATATTCCATAACATTCATATACCATAATTGATTCAGCCACTCTCCAATTGATGGGCATCCATTCAGTTTCCAGTTTCTAGCCACTATAAAAAGGGCTGCCACAAACATTCTTGCACATGTGGGGCCCTTTCCTTCCTTTATGATTTCTTTGGGATATAAGCCCAATAGAGATGCTGCTGGGTCAAAGGGTATGCACAGTTTGATAACTTTTTGAGCATAGTTTCAAATTGCTCTTTAGAATGGCTGTATCTGTTCACAGCTCCACCAACAATGCATCAGTGTCCCAGCCTTCCCACCTCCCCTCCAACATTCATCATTATCTTTTCCTGTCATTTTAGCCAATCTGACAGGTGTGTAGTGGTACCTCAGAGTTATCTTAATTTGCATTTCTCTCATCAATAGTGATTTGGAGCACCTTTTCATATGATTATAAATAGTTTTAATTTCATCATCTGAAAATTGTCTGTTCATATCCTTTGACCAGTTATCAATTGGAGAATGGCTTGAATTCTTATAAATATGAGACAATTCTCTATATATCTTAGAGATGAGACCTTTATCAGAACCCTTAAATTTAAAGATGAATTCCCAATTTGATGTTGAAGCCAACTCTTTAGCTACCATGCCATGCTCTTTTTCAATTTGACTGGAATGTAGGATATGTAGATGTGAGTAATGTGAAATGAGCGTAACCTCTTTTAATATTAAATCTTTATATCTATACAAAAATTTTTAAAAATACTCTGTCATGAGGTGGATTTTAGGCACCCAGGAAGCCCCTGGGAGACACCTGGGCCACTTTGCTCTGCTTTCGGGCAGGTGCTTTGGCAGATCTGCCTTTGGTAAAGGGTGGATTGAGAGCAGCTGAAAGCGTGGTCCTAGTGCGGATCTAGCCCCACCAGCCTCAGACCAGAAGTCAACTCGGCAAACTGCCCCAGGGCAAATTGAAATTGCTGCTGCAGAATTCCCTGCTGGTGACTGATACCTCAGCTGAAAATCATGAGTAAGAAGCAGAAGAGAGCTCTCAGCATAGACAGCTTTTATAGAGAGAAAATGGAGAAGTCCCCAGATCCTGAGATCCTGAAAACAATCCCAGATGAAGCCACAAAGGTGGACTTAAGCTGGTCTTCCTTTCAGAAGGCTTACCTGGAAGATTACATAAAGAATCTCAAAAGAGAGCTGTAAGAAGAATGGGGAAATAAATTGAGATCAGGACAACAGAGATATCAAAAACTGGAAAACAGGACTGCTGAATTGGAAAAAGAAAACAATTCACTGAAAAACAAAATTGGTGAATTGGAAAAAGACAACAATTCACTGAAAAATAAAATTGGCAAAATGGAAAAATAATGCATTGAATCAAGAAATTCAATTGGCCAGCTACAAAAGGAGCTAAAAAGATAACTGAAGGAAAAATTTTTTTAAAAATTAAAATTGAATAGAAGTAAATGACTCAATAAGACTTCAAGAATCATCAAACAAAAACAAAAAAATGAAAAAAATAGAAGAAAATATGAAATATCTCCTAGGAAAACAACTGACTTGGAAAACAGATCCAGGAGAGACAATCTAAGGATTATTGGATTCCCTGAAAGCCACGATGAAAAAAAGAACCTTAATGCTATCTTCCAGGAAATCATGAAAGAGAATTGCCTTGATGTTTTAGAATCAGAAGGCAAAATTGGCATTGAAAGAATTCACTGATCACCTCCTGAAAGAGACCCCAAAATTAAAACCCCAAGGAATATCGTGGCCAAATTTCAGGACTATCGCACCAAGGAAAGGATATTCAAGTAGCTAGAAAGAAACAATTCAAATACCGAGGAACTGTAATTAAAATTACACAAGATCTGTCAGCTTCCACATTAAAGGACCGAAGGGCCTGGAATCAGATATTCCAAAAGGCAAAAGAACTTGGATTACAGCCAAGAATAAGTTATCCAGCTAGAATGAGCATCATCTTCCAGGGAAGAAGATGGTCATTCAATGATACAGGAGAATTTCACCTATTTCTAATGAAAAGACCAGATCTGAACAAAAAATTTGATCTCCAAATACAGAACTCGAGAAGCATAAAAAGGTAAAAAGGAAAGAACTGTATTTCTACTATAGATATCCTTAAAGAATGGGGGTATAATTTGATTTTTCTTTGATAATGATGGAAAGGAAATTAGAGGTGGAAGGGATACCATACTGAAAAAGGGGGGTGGGGTGGGAAAGGAGGCAAAATAAAGTAAAAATAAAGGAGGTAAAATAAGGCAAAATCTCATAAAGAGACATAGAATATCTAATATAATTGAGGGAAAGAAGGGAGGGTGTTGAGTATTGTGTAAACCTTACTCTCATTTGATTGGACTCTAAGAGAGTATATCAGACACATTTGGCTTCAAAGAAAGGCCTGACCCTCCTTATGAGAAGGTGGGAGGGAAAGGAGGAAAGGAAAGGGATAAACTAATAGAAGGATTAGGGGAAAGGTATAAAGGGGAGGGAGAGATTCTAAAGGGGGAAGGACTATTGGTGGGAGGTGGTCATCAAAAATAAAGTACTGGGGAGGGGGGAAGGGAGAGAGGGGAAAGAGAAGAGAAAATCATAACTCTGGGTAAATAAGATGGCAGGGAATACAGATATAGTTATTTTAACTGTGAATATGAATGGGATGAACTCTCCCATAAAACGGAAGCGGTTAGCAGACTGGATTAAAAGCCAGAATCCTACACTATGTTGTTTACAAGAAACACATCTAAAACATAGAGATACATACAGAGTGAAGGTAAAGGGCTGGAGCAGAATCTTCTATGCTTCAGGTAAACAAAGAAAGGCAGGGGTAGCAATCCTTATCTCGGATCTAGTAAAAACAAAAATAGATCTAATTAAAAGAGATAAGGAAGGAAAGTATATTTTACTAAAGGATACCATAGACAATGAAGTGGTATCAATACTAAACATATATGCACCAAGTGGTATAGCATCCAAATTCCTAGAGAAGAAGTTAAGAGAGGCAAGGAGAAATAGACAGTAATACTATACTAATGGGGGATCTCAACCTTGCTCTCTCAGAATTAGATAAATCAAATCACAAAATCAATAAGAAAGAAGTTAGGGAGGTAAACAAAAGGCTAGAAAAGTTAGGTATGATAGATCTCTGGAGGAAATTGAATGGTGATAGAAGGGAGTATATTTTTTTCACAGGGGTTCATGGAACTTACATGAAAATTGATCATGTGTTAGGGCATAAAAACCTCAAAATCAAATGCAGAAAAGCAGAAATAGTAAATGCATCCATCTCAGATCATGATGCAATAAAACTCACATGTAATATAAGGCTAGGAGAAAATAGACCACAAGTTAATTGGAAATTAAGTAATCTAATCCTGAAGAATGAATGGGTGAAAGAGCAAGTTATAGACACAATCGATAATTTCATCCAGGAGAATGACAATAATGAGACAACATACCAAAATTTGTGGGACACGGCTAAAGCGGTTATAAGGGGTAATTTTATATCTCTAGATGCTTACTTGCATAAAACAGAGAAAGAGAAAATCAATGAACTGAGCTTACAATTTAAAAAGCTAGAAAAAGACCAAATTAAAAACCCTCAATTAAATACCAAATTGGAAATTCTGAAAAACACTTTCCACACAAATAAAATCAGACCTAGTCAATTGGAAAAACTTAAAATGCTCATGGGTAGGCTGAGCAAATATAATAAAAATGACAATACTACCCAAACTAATTTACTTATTTAGTGCCATACCAATTAAACTCCCAAGAAATTATCTTACAGATCTAGAAAAAATAGTAGCAAAATTCATTTGGAAGAACAAAAGGTCAAGAGTTTCAAGAGAATTAATGAAAAAAAAAGGCTGATGATGGTGGACTTGCTGTACCAGTTCTAAAACTATATTACAAAGCAGCGGTCATCAAAACCATTTGGTACTGGCTAAGAAATAGAGTAGTCGATCAGTGGAATAGGATAGAATCACAAGACAAACTAGGCAATAACTATAGCAATTTAGTCTTTGATAAACCCAAAGACCCCAGCTTCTGGGATAAGTACTCACTATTTGACAAATACTGCTGGGAAAATTGGAAACTAGTGTGGAAGAAATTAGGGCTTGACCCACATCTAACACCACATACCAAGATAAGATCTAATTGGGTTCATGATTTAGGTATAAAGAGTGATACTGTAAGTAAATTAGAGGAACGTAAGATAGTTTATCTCTCAGACCTATGGAGATGGAATAAATTTATGTCCAAAGAAGAACT
>JAJPUD010004148.1:61148-79519 GCA_023553655.1 Myrmecobius fasciatus | reverse complement strand
CTAGTCAATTGGAAAAACTTAAAATGCTCATGGGTAGGCTGAGCAAATATAATAAAAATGACAATACTACCCAAACTAATTTACTTATTTAGTGCCATACCAATTAAACTCCCAAGAAATTATCTTACAGATCTAGAAAAAATAGTAGCAAAATTCATTTGGAAGAACAAAAGGTCAAGAGTTTCAAGAGAATTAATGAAAAAAAAGGCTGATGATGGTGGACTTGCTGTACCAGTTCTAAAACTATATTACAAAGCAGCGGTCATCAAAACCATTTGGTACTGGCTAAGAAATAGAGTAGTCGATCAGTGGAATAGGATAGAATCACAAGACAAACTAGGCAATAACTATAGCAATTTAGTCTTTGATAAACCCAAAGACCCCAGCTTCTGGGATAAGTACTCACTATTTGACAAATACTGCTGGGAAAATTGGAAACTAGTGTGGAAGAAATTAGGGCTTGACCCACATCTAACACCACATACCAAGATAAGATCTAATTGGGTTCATGATTTAGGTATAAAGAGTGATACTGTAAGTAAATTAGAGGAACGTAAGATAGTTTATCTCTCAGACCTATGGAGATGGAATAAATTTATGTCCAAAGAAGAACTGGAACTCTTAATTGAAAACCAGATAGATAACTTTGACTATATTAAGTTAAAACGTTTTTGTACAAACAAAATCAATGCAGACAAGATTAGGAGGGAAGCAATAAATTGGGAAATCATCTTTACATTTAAGGGTTCTGATAAAGGTCTCATCTCTAAAATATATAGAATTGTCTCATATTTATAAAAATTCAAGCCATTCTCCAATCAATAAATGGTCAAAGGGTATGAACAGACAATTTTCAGAGGATGAAATTAAAACTATTTGTAGTCATATGAAAAGGTGCTCCAAATCACTATTGATCAGAGAAATACAAATCAAGACAACCCTGAGGTACCACTACATACCTGTCAAGATTGGCTAAAATGACAGGAAAAGTTAATGATGAATGTTGGAGGGGAGGTGGGAAGGCTGGGACACTGATGCATTGTTGGTGGAGCTGTGAACAGATACAGCCATTCTGGAGAGCAATTTGAAACTATCCTCAAAAAGTTATCCAACTGTGCATACCCTTTGACCCAGCAGTGTTTCTATTGGGCTTATATCCCAAAGAAATCATAAAGGAAAGAAAGGGCCCCACATGTACAAGAATATTTGTGGCAGCCCTTTTTGTGGTGGCTAGAAACTGGAAACTGGATGCCCTTCAATTGGAGAATGGCTGAATAAATTATGGTATATGAATATTATGGAATATTATTGTTCTGTAAGAAATGACCAGCAGGACAATTTCAGAGAGGCCTGGAGAGACTTGCATGAACTGATGCTGAGTGAAATGAGCAGAACCAGGAGATCATTATACACGGCAACAACAATACTATATGATGATCAATTCTGATGGACATGGCTCTCTTCAACCATGAAATGTTTCAAACCACTTCCAATTGTTCACTGAAGAAAGCCATACACACCCAGAGAGAGGGATGTGAAATGTGGACCACAACATAACATAACATTCTCATACTCTTGATTGATTTTTGCTTACATTGTGTTTTCTTTATCTGATATGTCTTTTGTGTAGATACGATTTTTCTTGCACAACAATGATAAGTTTGGAAATACGTATACATATATTCGATTTGCCAAGTATTTTAATATAATTAACATGTAGTGGATATCCTGCCATCTAGGGGAGGGGTGGGGAGTTGGGGGGAAAATCTGTAACAGAAAGCTACATAAGGGTTAATGTTAAAGAATTACCCATACATATGTTTTGCAAATAAAATAAAATTAAAAAAAAATACTCTGTCACACTCAGGATAAGTTCATTCCTTTTTGCTGCTAGTGATAAATAGTGTATAGATGTAAAAATGGTGCTTCCTATTCTCCAAACATTACGTACATTTTCTCATTCTTTTTTCCTTTGTGTACCATTAGTGCAGACCCAAAAGTAGGTAGAAGTTTCCCATTGGTTAGGGACTCAATTAATATTTCAACCAAGAAATAATCAGTGGGGAAAATGTGAAGGAGAAATAAATGCATTATATTGTTCCTCCTGGTCCCCTTGCAGTCATCTGCAGTATAGAGAGAATAATCAAGGGTTGGCCAGAATGTATGTGATCATACACACATGCTATTCCTCAATAGGTTTGCTATTAAGGATAGGACCTTGAACAGAGATATGAGTAAGCCCTTAAGAGTTAGTAATTTTATTCTGTATGACTGAGTGCATTGTAAGGAAATTTAACAAGTATTGGATGATTTCAAAGAGTGAATTACTCTTCAAAATGCAATCTTCAATCTGTAATTTAGCATGTAGAGACACAATTAGGTATGGAATGCTATCTATAGAAGGAATTGCCACTTAAGCTCTATACAAATTCACTGCATCTAAGTTGATTAGAAAAGTGAGGGTCTTTTGTCTTCTGTATTTTGACAGGTAAAATTTATTTGTTAAATTAAAGTAATAGAGGTACACCTGGATATCAGAAAAGCTGAATAAGGGAATGTACTATATAAAATGTGACCCTGGAATATGATGTAGCTTTTACTTAGTATAATAATCACATTTTCTATTGAAAGATATTTAATAGATTTTAACTCAACTCGTCCATTTTACAGGTTAAGAATCTACCCCTTAGGACATAAAAGACTTGCCCACAAGTAGAATGGCAGGACTAAGATTAGCACCCAAATCCTTAATTCCAAATTAAATATTCTTTTTAAAGGGCAGTATGGTATAGTAAAAAGGGCATTGGATTTTGAGTCAGAAGATTTTAGTTTGAAACTTGAATTTATTTCTTACTCTGTTGTGACCTTTGGAAAAGAATTTGGTCTTCAAGTTCCTCATTTGTAAGATGAATGTATAAATGAGATGACCTCTTAAGTCCCTTATACTTCTAAATACTATAAAATAAGTAAATATTGTTTTAAAATTAGATGAGAAATACCCTTCCATTCAGTGTTTTAGGAAGAGTCCTCAGAAGCTGTCTAGTCTTATTAATACCTAATCAGGAATTTTTTTCTGTAAGATTATTGAAAAGTATGTCAACCACCTCTTCTTGAAAATCTCCAGTGAGCAGGAACCCACTAACTCCCAAGGTAGCACATTGCATTTTTGAAGAACTCTAATGATTAGGGAGTGTTTCTTTAAAAACAGTGCTAAATGTTCTATGACATTTTTACTTGTTGCTTCTGCTTTTACCCTATAGAACCAAGCAGAAAATATCTAGTCCCTCTTCAAAATAAGTCTTCACTTGCAAACAGCCATCCATTTCTGTCTATTCTCACATTTTTTTTCTAGGCCAAACATTCTCATTTTTCAGGTCCTATACTTTCAAATACTCTCATCATCTGAGTCATCATCTGGAATATGCTAGACTTCCTAAAAATGTGACGCTAGGGACTCAATGTAATGCTTTAGTTGTTTGCCCAGACAGTACAACAGAACTATTTCCTCTCTTGTTCTAAATACTATACTACTCAATACAACCTAGGATGTCATTAATTTCTCAGATGCCCATGTTAATTGACTAATTAATAACAATAACTAATATGGAGTTTTCAGTCTATTAAATCCCTAGGTATTATTCTGTGATCAATTTTCTAGATGTGCCTTCTTTCATCTATATTTATGAAGTTAATTTTAAAATCTATGTATTAAACTTTAGATTTAGCCCATCAGAGCTCATCTTCTGGGAATTGTCACATAGTTCCACATCATCAGGATGTTTTAGAATCTTAATTACCAAACAATATATTGACTATCTCTCTAAAATTTATGTCACCTGAAAATTTGAGAAGCATGCCTTCTCCACCTTCATCCAATTTATTGATTAAAAAAAAGATATAACAGTACTGTACCAAGATGAGATCCTTAAAGCATTCAACCAAAGATATCATGCGAGTTGACATTGATCCATTAGTGTCTACTCTTTGCATTCATTCAGCCAGTTAGATCCAACTAATATGTAGCTTACATTATTAAATGCCTCTAAATACGTTACAGCAAGAGCATTCTCCTGATCCACCAGTCAAGTTACTTCATCAAAGGAAATGAGGTTAATTTAGCAGTGACCTTTTTTTTGCTAAAGCGATGCTGTCTTTCAATGATCACTGCTGAAAGTGTTCACAAAATATCTCTTTGATAATGGTTTTACAGAATTTGCTTAGGAATGGAAATCAAACTCAATAGCCTATAATTTTTAGGCATCATATTCTTTCCTTTGTTTTCAAAATCAAGCTAGTAAATGTCTGAGAACAATTTGAATTCTCAAAGATGAGTCTTCTTCATCTCCAGCCCAATATTCTATCTATGGCACTACATGCCATACTTTATTAGTCAATTATTCATTTCCTTGAAATATATAAAAATAGGGATACAGATATTCAAGAAAGACCAAAAGGCCATTTCTCTGCTCAGCTGCTCATTTTGTCAGGAAACTCAGGGTCGGTGTTTGGGAGGAACTAGTTGACATTTCTGAGAAAATTTTAGCTATGTCTAAAAAGATCATATTTAATTATTGCTCTGTAAGAAACGACCAGCAGGACGATTTCAGAGAGGCCTGGAGAGACTTGCATGAACTAATGCTCAGTGAAGTGAGCAGAACCAGGAGATCATTATTCATGGCAACAACAATACTATATGAGGATCAGTTCTGATGGACATGACTCTCTTCAACAATGAAATGCTTCAAACCAGTTCCAATTGTTCGGTGAAGAGAGCCATATACACCAGAGAGAGGGATGTGAAATGTGGACCACAACATAACATTTTCATGTTCTCTATTGAGGTTTGCTTGCATTGTATTTCCTTTATCAGATTATTCTTTCTTGTAGATATGATTTCTCCTGCACAAAAAATGATGCAATAACTATACATATATTCGATTTCTTAAGTATTCTAACATAATTATCATGTAGTGGATATCCTGCCATCTAGGGGAGGGGTGGGGAGTAGGGGGGAAAAATTTGTAACAGAAAGCTTTGTAAGGGTTAATGTTTAGGAATTACCCATACATGTGTTTTGCAAATAAAAAGTATTAATAAAAAAATTAAAATTAAAAAAATCATATTTAAAAATTTCAGTTGCCTAACTGAAAAAGAGATGAATTGGGAACCAAGAGATCTGAGTCTTCTAACTTGTGATCCCTATTTCTTCCTCTCTAAAATGACAAGGTTGAACAAGGTAATTCATGTGAATTTTTTCTATAGACTAATAGTCTATTATTCTCTAAGATTTAAGTTCTGTATAACTCCATCTTAGCTCAGCCCATTTTGGCAAGAGTTGATTCAAGCTTCCTCTATGACTTTAGATAAGACATTTGTCCTTCCTAAGATCTCATTTTCTTCCCAAGTAAAATGAAATAGTTGGAAAAGGACATCCTTAAAGTCCCTTACAGCTCTAACATATTGACATTATACTTTGAAGGCTTTAGGGGTATTGGGCTAAAGCTCTCCTTCAGTCACTACCCAAATGCATCCTTATTTTTATTCCAGGGAGTTACCATTATACTTTCATTATTAGCAGCATAAAAAAGATTGGACCTAATTATCAAAATGATCAATTGAAATTGAAAGCTATCAGATGGCATGCTACTTTTCTTTGGGTCAGTCCCCGTAAGTATCCTAGACTCTCTCAATTTCTCCACCATAGGGTAGTGATTGTCTTCTTCTTCCCACTCTGCCCACAAATGAGAGAGAATTTAATATTGGTTGCCTGGGGTTTATAGAGCTTTTTCTAGGTATAAAATTTTTTAGTTATGTCTCTGGATCAATCCGTGTCTTAAGAACAAATAGCAACCTCCAATGGGATTCATATTTCTTTTCATTATCCCACATGTACATCAGTTACCAGTTTTCAGAGTCAATGGCTCATGTTTTATACCCTCCCCCAAGAGATGTATTATTGATGGATCCTGAACTATTTTCCAAAGTGAAAACATATATGGTATTTTTAGTATTAAAATATACCTCTAAGTATATTCTATTTAAACCCAAAAATTTAATTTAATCATTTTTTTTCTGGGTGCCTCATTAAATATTCAGTAAGTACTTGTTTGATGGATAAAACCTTAAAATATATTCCTCATTAATCAAATATAGATATTTAAGTTTCATTTTAAGCAGTTATGTGGTGAACATTTTTTAAATGGTGATAAGTAGCTATAGTTTTCCAAATTAATTTTTCTTTTAATAAAATTGAAGATTGGGGTATTTTATTAATTGTTGAAGAAGATAAATGTATATGGTCACTGAAAGGTGAATTTCCATTTATTCATGTATACACAGTAGTGATAAAGATTGTGGGCAATGACACATTTTTAGTAAAATACAAATCTTAACATTTTATAGCCACAAAATTTTTATAATTCTTTTCAAAGTCCTCCCTCATACATTGTACCATCTGGTGTAGCATCTGTTGCACTAGTGCTTTGTGAAATAGGCAAGACTAGTATTATTCTTTTTTTTTTTTTTTTTTTTTTTTTTTTTGCTTAGGCAATTGAGGTTAAGTGACTTTGCCCAGGGTCACACAGCTAGGGAATGTTAAGTGTCTGAGACCAGATTTGAACTCAGGTCCTCCTGACTTCAGGCCTAGTGCTCTATCCACTGCGCCACCTAGCTGTCCCTGTATTATTCCTATTTTATATATCATAAAAAGGCACATGGAGGCACAAAGAAATTAATTCAATATCAAAATCACAAAATCTCAGCAGGAAGAAACCTACTTTCGAGGGTGTCTAATCCAATCCATAGCAAACCTAGAACTCCCTCTACAATATTACTAACAATTGACTAGCCATTCTCCCTATGAAAGCTTTTTTGGGATAAAGAACTTCATACCAGCCACATACTTTATACTTCCTAAGAAAGCCTATGGCATTTGAGCATATTTTTATTTATTGGAAAGGGGTTTTTCCCCTTAAATCTAAACATGCAATATCCACCTATTACTCCTGGTTTTTGTTTTTTTTCCCATGAAGGACAGGTAATCTATCTTCATTAAACATTATTAGATTCAGCCCAAAATTCCAACCCATCAAATTTCTATTAGCTATCTCTCCCTTCCTGATATCATCTTCAAATTAGCTAAGTATACCTTCTATATCTTGATCCAATTCTTTGATAAAAATGTTCAATAACATGAATTTTTCATCTCAAGTAGCTATAAAAATAAGTGTAAAATTTTCCAAAGTGACCTTTTAAACATTACTTTCCTGAAACTTTCATAAAAATACCATCTAAGAAATTCATAATGATGTTGGTGCCTCGACTTCCAATTTTTAAAACTACTAGTTACTTTTTCTTTTTTTTAACCAATTCATTGAAGTTAGCTGCACTAGGAAAAAAACTCTCAATACTGAAAATAACAAATTATTTTATCAAATTAAAATAATAATTTTTATTATCTTTTTATTATAAATTCATCAATTAAAATATAAAATTACATTGTTTTAATCAGTTCAACTTGAGCAATTTTGTGTATTATGTCAAGGAGTGACCCTCATTGTTACAAGTTATTTTAGACTTGGAATAGAAGATTTTAAACTTTGGGCTTATTTAGCTTTTTTTAAGTCTCTAATAATTTCTCACAGTTTAAAATTCTTAAATGAAAAAGAGCAAAGAACTATTGGTATAACTATAAAAGGAGCTAATAATATCATGATATAATGGACAGCATCTTGACTTTCATCTTGGAAGACTTGGATTCTAGTGTCAGGTCTCTCAGATTCATTCTGTGACCTTATACAATTATTTAACCACTTTTTGCCTCCTTTCTTATTTGTAATGACTCAATGACTCAATTATTACCTGTCTCATAAGACTGTTGTTAAAATAAAATCGAATAATATATGTGTATAGAGAGACAGACAGACACAGAGTACTTTGTAAAAGTGTAGTAGTTCTGTGAATATGTAAACGTTATAAATTATTACTGTAATTGTTTCAATAGGTTGGTAAGTTCCTGGTTTCACTGATGTAGAATCTCCTTCCACCAGTACATATTATTATAGCCCATTCAGGCTTTCTCACTCTGAAATTTTTAAATCAGGAATTTCAAGAAAAACCTCATTCACAATGCACTATTAGTGCTGGAAGTCTTCCTCTGGATCTTTTATTATTTCATGAATACTAATGCAGCACCCAGTCTGCCCAACTGCTTCACTCTCACTACATGATCAGTTCACCATTTACATGCCCCCAATGATCTTTTGTCCTGTTCCTCATGCTGTAGGTCATCCATTACAATATATGCCATGTAGCTTTCCACTATGATTCTTTTGAGATTCTGGTGTTCCATAATTCAAATCCATATAACATCAGCAGGAGAATTTTGAGATTGAAAAGATGTACTTTGGTAGCAGTGAGTAACAATTTTTCCAACATAATTCAGCCTGACTAGCTAACTGAAATATCTGCCCAAGATTAATGACTAATGTACTAATTCACTGGACAACTCAATCACTTTCATTCCATAACAGGACAACATGCACTCTTCATCCATTTGGTTTAACCTATACAGATTAATATGGAGATTTGTCTTGGGTGCTGTAGATTTCATTTGGGAGGTCCTGTGTTGTCCCAGGGCTCAATACAGTCAGCATGTAGTGATCTGTGACTAGGAGGTTCTGGAGAACTTCATCTAGAGAGAATCCCTCCTTTAAATGCAAGTTTGTTAAGGCATTCCCCCCACAATATTGATAAAAACCTTTATGAAGCCCTTATATTCCTGTTTTACCCATGATTGTAGAGTAGCTTTGAACAAAGATATTTCTTTGATACTTTTCAATGGAATCTTGTATGATTTTAGGGTTGTGGATTGGACTTGTGATTTTAGTGGCATAAGGAACTCCTGAGTAAGGAAATTCCCTCTACTACTGTATCTTATATAGATGCAATAAATAGGGTAACAGACATGGAGTCAGGAAGATTCATCTTCCTAATTTCAAATCTGGCTTGACACTCACCAGCTGTATGACTCCTGGAAGGTCATTTAACCCTATTTGCCTCAGTTTCCTTAGATGTAAAATGAATCGAAGAAGAAATGGCAAGCCACTCTAGTATCTTTGCCAAGAAAACTACAAATTGACTAAGTTGGATACAACTGAAAAACAATTGAACAACAGTTGTTCTCAGAGAATTGCCTAGAGCACTAGAAATATGCACTCTTCAGGCTAAGAGATGCTCTGGGTCACACAGCCACCATTTGCCATAAAGTTGAATCCAAATCTATCTGGCTTTGAGGTCATCCTATTTACTATATTTCACTGTTTCTCACGTGCAAACAGGAAATACTTTGCAGGAGAATCTTTTAGGGGGTACCTTTTCTCTACACATAATAAGTACTTTGGTTAAATGTCTGACTGTGAGGATGTGATCTATTATAGAAAATCATTTGCCAAAACCTTTCTATTTCCTACACACTCAAGATAATTTTCACTTGTCTTTTGAGAGATCTAATTCATAATTCCTTCTTCCTTCAGAGTATCTGCTTCAATGTGGTTGTTAAAAAAGTTTTTTATTTGTCTTTATTTTTGGCATCTTTGGTATTAAATGAGCATTATAACCATATGTTATTAACTTTAAAAAATTTTTGGCTTCTCTTAGAGACATTTGCCTCATTGTCAACAACAAAGCTATACATTAGACATTTGGAGAAGTGGTTTTAGTTCATTAGAGTTTTTATAGCTATTACATAAAAATATTCTGCTGTGTTTGCTCTTCCTTGTGTGTCAATTGTTTCTCTTGGAAGAAATTTTTACATCTTCTCTTGTCATGCAAGCACCTATTACTGGATCACTGTGGACATGGTGGCTCCATCCATCATTCAGGCTACCAATTTGCTTGTCAACTTTTAGAAATTGTCTAATTACTTCCTCTTTCAGTATATTCAGCAATTTGGTCATGATCTGTGCTCTGTGGGGTGGACATGTGTCCTGCTCATAATTGACATATGTCACTAAGCTGATGTTTTTAACTATATGGTAAGAACTTGCCACATAAACAAGCAGAGTTTGGGGTTTTTAAACAATTCTTTTCTGCAGTCTGCCAATTCTTATAACTCAAATGGGCTATTTCTTTGTTAATGAACAATCCTGGAATGGCAGAAAAAGATAATGATTTTGACATTGTTTGTACTGTTGGTTCCCAAATATATGTACTAATGCTCAAGTTATTGATTGTCCTGGAAATGCATATTCTAATTTAATCATTGAACATTCTTCATCTGTTTTTGTCTGTATGGATAGTCAATCTCTCAATACCCTTAATATTATGTTGCTTCTAGTATATATCTCTTCTATGTAAACTTGGTTAATTGTTTTCTTTGTTATCTTTACTTCTCTACAATCACTTCCAAGAATGTGACATTATTTATGTTGTTGTTCAATTACTTTTCAGTTGTTTCTAACTGTGACCCCATTTGAGGTTTTCTTGGCAAAGATACTGGAGTGCTTTGCCATTTCCTTCTCCAGTTCATTTCACAGATGAGAAAACTAAAGCAAACAGGGTTAAGTGATTTGCCCAGGATCCTACAGACAGTAAGTGTCTGAGGCCAGATTTAAATTCAGAAAAAAATAAGGCAATTTCAATAGACGTGATGGAAACAGCCAACCACATCCAGAGAGAAAACTATGGAGACTGAATGTGAATCAAAGCATAGCATTTTCACCTTTTTGTTGTTTGCTTGCTGTTTTTTTTTTTCTTTCTCTTGTTTTTTCCCCCTTTGATCTGATTTTTTTCTTGCACAACATGATGACTATTGAAAATATGTTTACAAGAATTGCACATGTTTAACTTATATCACATTACTTGCTTTCTAGGGGAGGGGGAGGGAAGAAAAAAGGGAGAAAAGTTTGAAACACAAAGTGTTTCAAAGGTAAATGTTGAATACTATCTTTACATATATTTGGAAAAAGAAAATACTATTTAAATTGTTTTTAAATAAACTCAGAAAGAGGAACTCCTGACTCCAGGCCTAGAAATCTATAGTTGTACCACATGGATGCACCCTTTGTTTCTATATGAAGTATATTAAAATATAAATTTCTTTTCTTGCTGTTATGTTACTTGTTGATCACCACATCTAATACCTCCCAATTCTTTTCTCAGAATATTCATAACATAGAGGTGTAAGGCTTCTATTTCATCTATAAGTTTTTGATGACCATTCCTTATATTTGAATTGTTTTCCAGTATATTTCTCACTATTCTCATGTACTGCCATCTTTCCTTTGAAGTCTTTACATATCAAAGTATATATTAAACTAATTTGGAGGGTACAGTTAGAGAAGTTCTCTAACTGCACAATAAAAAAAAATGTTTTATTTGGATTTGACAAGACATTTGCCACCATGCTAGTGAATAATATTAATGAACATATCTCCTTATTTAAAATAATTTCTGCCTTGGATTTACTCAGAGATTTTAGGGTGCATTTTTGCATGATTAAGAAGCAATTTCTTGGGGCAGCTAGGTGGCACAGTGGATAGAGCACCAGCCTTGAAGTCAGGAAGACCTGAGTTCAAATCTGGTCTCAGACACTTAACATTCCCTAGCTGTGTGACCCTGGGCAAGTCACTTAACCTCAATTGCCTCAGCAAAAAAGCAAAAAAAAAAAAAAAGAAGAAGCAATTTCTTGAAATTAATAAGCAATATATCTAGCATTATTTAACATGGTTTATTCTTACTCATATGTGTGTGCACATAAATATATAATGAAAATACATAGTATGCAATAGAAAATTAACTATTAAATCTAACTACTTTCTTCTAATTGAACATCATAGGATTATGAGATATATAGTTGAAAGGTTCCTTAGAGATTACAACAAAATTTTAGAACTGACAATGATCTTGGGAGCCATTTAGTACATCTCATACTACCTCAGTGGATTGAGGACCATTTTCATAAAAAGCCCAGGGTGGGGAAAAGGTTCTTCTATACAAAAATAGTTTTAATGGCTTTAATGTTGCTTAATGAGCAGACTATCAAAAGCTATTTCATTTGCCCTCCAAAAGAACAAAAAAACCCTCTGTTTTCTCTTTTGTATGATATTCTTTAAGCTATCATGTCCCACTCAAACAAGACATTCAGAAATCAGATCCAAAAGCTCAGAGCCTAAGGTACTGGATATATATAAATATATATAACCAACTCAAATGAATTGACAAATCACTTATTAAACATTTACCATATAAGAAGCACTGAAAGCCCCACATGCTAAGGTGTGTACAATTCACTATTTTCAAGGCAACATACTTCTAAGAAGAAATATGGCCAAAAGCTTAAATTTCTTTCTTCCATTATTTGCACTTTGCATTTTTTTCACTCATTTAGCGAGCATTGAATTAGTACCTACTATGCAAAAAAAATTTGTGGCAGTTTCTCATGATAGAAGATTATATAGCTCTTTTTTTTTCAAGGGACCAATATTGCATATGTTTGCCTATCATATACCCAAAGAAATATTAGTAAAATATTACATAAGTTGTCAAGTAGCCTTTATAGGTTTTCTTTAACTGGTTTCATAATTTGTGTGTCTTCCAGTTTTTCTATTCATCCCTTATTTTCCTTGGAAATCTTCTGTGAGCCTATTAATAATCCTTGGCTTACACTTTTTTATTCTTACATTTTATAATATTTTTGTTTGTCATTGTATTATTGGAATTTAACTACTGTGTTATTTTCATGGTCTTCTGGATTCTGTCTATTGTTAGTTATTTTTAATAATACTTGAAAATATTTTTTTTTCTTTGCTTTTTGCTGAGGCAATTGGGGTTAAGTGACTTGCCCAGGATCACACAGCTAGGAAGTCTCTGAGACCAGATTTGAACTCAGGTCCTCCTGACTTCAGGGCTGGTGCTCTAACCACTGCGCCACCTAGCTGCCCCACTTGAAAATATTTTTGAATAATATCTTAAATATATTGTTCTACTGCTCTTGTTTTTCTGTCATTTGAAAGCTCAGTAATTCCATGGCTCCCAGGTCTTGAAATGTCCTAGAAGCCTGTCATTTGTATCTGCATGTTGCCAATTTTTTCAGCAGTCATGATCTAAGCTTATTTTTCTACTTTCTTTACATTTTTTGCATTTTCAATTTTTGCTGTATCAATTTAAGTCTATTAGACTAAGTCTATTGGTCATTTAAAAATAATTTTCTACAACTTTTTCCCAACAGCTGTTAATTACAGTTTTAGTTCCCACTAGGATTTTCAAATTTCCTAAAATTTTTTTTGTTTCTTCATTATACTATCTCTTTGAAAAGACTTCTAATTTCAAATAGCTTCTTTTTACATCCAATTTGTTTCTGGAACTTGAGCGCTTTCAGTTTATCTTTTTTATTATATTAGAATTTTTATTTTTATGTAATGATTTCAGTTGTTAATAAGCATCAAGGTGAATATATTATGTGGTTAGTTAAAAGGGGAGTTCAGATAAAAGAGGGAAAGGAGATAAAAGGGAAAAAGAAGAAACATTTATCTAATGTCCTCTAGATTCCGGGAACTGTGTATTGTACAAGTACTATCTCAATTGATAAAAGCAATGAGGTTTAGAAATTTAAATTAGATAATACCAGCAGAAAAGTGATGATTAAAATTGTGAAAGATCACTGTGAAAGGTCACTGAAAGAAACAGTATAGAAAAAGAAGCCAAGGAATGAGCCCAGTAAAGCATTTACATATAGGACCAGAAAGGGGAATCAGAAAAGGAGATAGATATCTCAGAAAGAAAATAAGTATTAAAGCACTGCCCCTTCCCCCCCCCACACACACACACACAAAGACACATGAGAGAGCTTCAAGAAGGAAAGTGAAATCAGGTTTCCAAACTAAGCAGAGGACAATGGAGATGAGATCTGAGAAGACCCACTGGAATTGATGAGAAAGAAGGTGCCTGTAGAGCTTTCAAAGGGCAGTTTATTTTGAGAACTTTCAGATTTCAGGAAGTTGAAGGTGAGCAAGTGGAGGAAGCAAGTTCAGAATACACTAATGTCAGTAGTTTCAAAATTAAAGGCAAAAGGCAAGATCATAGGTGAGTGTCCCAATGGATCAAATTAAGCATGATCCTATATAGAGAGAGATAAATTTTCATTAGACTTCATGAAGGAACCTTGGAAAGAATTATAATATTGGGTGTCTAACATATTACATGTATTCAGTCATTCACCTTTTGTATCCTATTTGTAAAAAATTTCTAAGACAATGTTGTTCAATTGTTTCAATCACATCTGACTCTTCATGAACCCTCTTGAGGTTTTCTTGGCAAAGATACTGGAATTGTATGTCATTTCCTTTTCCATCTCATAAATAAACTGAAGAAAATAGGGTTAAGTGACTTTCCCAGGGTCATACTGTTTGAAGCCAGATTTGAACTTAGGAAATCTTCCTGACTCCAAGCGTGATGCTCTATGATACTGCACCACCTAGATGCTCCCTCCTTGGTCAGTCATGGAGACTCTTTATGATCCAATTATTATCACAGTAGACCCAATTATTAGGAAAAATGGGGTAATAATCATTGATTATGAACAAAGTCAAAGTTTAAAAAAAAGATTCAATCAAAAGAGAAATCTCCATTATATGTCAGCCATATTAATAGTGTTTTGGATATGTGTACACATATATATATGTATGTATGTATGCATAAATATGTTTATACTTAACTGTGTCCTCATTGGTGGAGGGGAAGGAAAGAGAGAAAAAAAAAGAATAAAGTAAAAAGTATACAGAAGAGAATAAAAGAAAGCCTATAAGGAAGGAAAAATGAACAGTTCTAAATACAATGTACTCTATTATTATATATACTTTCTTGAAATAGAAATTTCTTGTTACATATTTTGAATACTCTCATGTTCTGCTGTACATGTGACAGTTTTTTTCCTTTTTTTGTCTTTTTTATTTTATTGTTTTTTTCTATTTTCTATTTAAATTTTAAATAAATAAGTACATTTAAAATGGCATGGTCAGACTATTGTTTAGGAATATCATTTTGGCACCCATATAGAGAATGAAATGGAGAAATATGGATTTTAAGTCTGGAATACTAATTAGATGTCTATTGAAATAGTCAATAAGGATCTAAAATAAGATGAAACCATGGGTATGGAAAAAGAAGGATGATATGGATGTGTGTATGCATGCACACAAATGCATATGTATTGTTGTATGTATGTATATGGCACCTAGGTGGGACAGAAGATTGAGTACTGAATCTGCAATTAGGAAGACGAGTTCAGAAACCTCTTGGTTCTGTGATTGTAGAAAATCACCTAACTTCTGTCTACCTTAGTTCCCTTATCTGTAAAATGAGAATAATATTTTGTAAAGGAATTTGCCAACTTTAAAACACAATGTAAATTTTTGCTATTGTGGTTTTTATTATACTTATATGAGGCTCTTTCTATGGTTTTGCATAGTTGTTGTGCTCATTATATAGTATTACATATCTATGAGAGTGATATTCTCACTGGCTAGATGATAACATATTAGTAGGGGCTGTGTCATTTATCCTTGTCTATCTACCAGTGTGTCATAATAGCAGAAACTTACAAAATCATGAATGAATAAATGAATGAACAAAAACAGAGGGAGAAGATGAGAGAGAAAATAGATTGCATTAGCCTTACACTATAAACTAGATGTCCTGTTCCCCAGACTAGATTCCTATCCTGTACTTTATACCTTCTACCCAGGGATGACATAATACCAGCTAGTGAGCCAAGTACCAATTACATTCTGAGAAAAGAAGGTGAAAAGTACTCTGGATGCATAATGAAAGGGAAAAATCAGAAAATACTTTATCTATAACAACAATATTGTAAAGACAAACAATTTTGAAAGACTTATGAACACGATGACAAGTTATGATTCCTAAGGACTAATAATGAATTATGCATGTTACCTTATCTCTTAAGAGAACAAAAGGATTCAAGGTAATGTACTCAAGATTTAAAAAAAGATACTTTGTTTTTTAATGTGGCTAATGTTGGATTTTATTTTATTTTTTTTTTTTGCTTAGGTTTTTATATTTGTAGCAAAAAGGATTTTTTTTACCCCAATGAAGGTGAGATGAAAGGGAGAGAGAGAATTAATGCTTTTTTTGTTTTGTTTTGTTTAAAAGTAGAAAGAAAGTAGCCTGGAGCTATATAGCAAAACAGCCTAAAAGGAGCATCTCTAGAGTAACCACTTTATGCCTGACTTCCTCATCCTCATTCCTGGGAAGAAATTAATCAGTGCCCATGTAAGAAACAGAAGCCCCTTTATCACAAGCATTACTAACAATCATTGAGATAACTGTTAAATCCAGCACTCTTCCAGAATGACTAATTTTAGTATTTACTCTATCAAAGTGTTAAAATAATATACTATAGAAGAAAAGTATGAACGATGATTCAGTATTCCCCAGCATACTTCATGAGGCTTTGGGAATATTTATCAAGTATAAACTGAGGTATAATTTTCTTTGCCAAAGGACAGTAGAAAGTTAAATGGTAAGCGGAAGAAAACTACAGCATATTCACAATGAAGACTTATCCTTGCAGAAGTATAGAAAAGTAATCAAGGACATGTATAACTGGAAAAGGATATGTGTCTATATGCATCCATGCATGTGTGTGTGTGTGTGTGTGTGTGTGTGTGTGTGTAATAGTGAGCAGGAAGAGCTGTTTTGATTAGCCTAGGGGCACTGAATGGAGTTATAGATGTCTGGTCATGTTTATGGCCACTTTACATTACAACACACCAGAGATCATGCCCTGGTGAACTTTATCCACTCAGTTTTGTCTCTCCTGCCCAAGCACCAAGCCATCTTAATTTTTGAGTAGATCAAGTTAAAGTTTGTGTGGATTAGTTAGCTCATGGTTCCCAGAAAAAGGGATGCAAAAAAAGGTTGAAGGAGATGAAGCAAAAGGGAGTAGCAAAATCCATGACAAGAAGATAATTAGCAGAGACAACTACATAGGAGTTGAAGCATGATCTGATGTAAAGACAGGTACTCTTGGTACATTATGTACAATTGGCTTTACTGGAACAGTACAGGATAGCCCACCCGCAGGTACAAAACTGAATGGAATTAAGCACCCTCAGTGTCAGGCTGATTATACAAAAAAGCGAAAGACAAATCTCTGGCCTCAAAGAACTAATAAACTAATGCATAAAGTCTGGTGGTCTGGATGATACTTAACAATGCAGATGACCAGAACGTAGTCGTTCCTGTAGAAATGCAGAAATTACAAGATCTTATTGACAAGGGACAAGAAAATCTTCTATAAAGGAAACTAATCTCCCCTACCTCCAATCTCTATAAGATGTTTGTAAGTATTATTGTACCCAAAAGAAACAATTTCTAATAAGGATTTAAAAAATTCCAGCCAAAGAACTCATCAATATACAAGCCTTTTGCTGCCATTTGGTAAGATAACACTATATAGTTTTGATACATTAGATGGCAGAACAGAATGAATGGGAGCCAAATACTGATTCTACTGACATAAGCCTAGGTTTAAAATGTTCATTCTCTCAAAAAGAACAAAACATAGTTTATTCTCTTTTATAATTCCACCTCAGATGTTTTATTTTGTTTTGTTTTATCCTTAGAAAAAAAATTAATGATTTTTCTCATTCCTTTTTTCACCTTTTTACTTTCCTTGACAGATTAGTTCCTCCTGCATTTTTATTTCAGTGGAAAATACTATTATCCATTTTGATTTTTATTCCATGATAGAAAATTCACTGTCATTACAAGGAACAAATACCATAGATCTAAAGGCCAGGATGTCATAAACTGATGAGAAAAAACCCTCAGAGGATTCCATAGACACTTTATCTCACCTTTTTAGGAACACTTGCTCTACAGCCATAAAACTCAGATTATTGAGGATATAGACTTTTTTTTTTTAATTTTTATTTTATTTGCATAACATATGTGTGGGTAATTCTTCAACGATAACCCTTACATAGCTTTCCGTTACAAATTTTTCCCCCCAACTCCCCACCCCTCCCCTAGATGGCAGGATATCCACTACATGTTAATTATGTTAAAATATTGGCAAATCGAATATATGTATACATATTTCCAAACTTATCATTGGTGTGCAAGAAAAATCTTATCTACACAAACGATATATCAGATAAAGGAAACACAATGTAAGCAAACATCAATCAAGGAGTATGAGAATGTTATGTTGTGGTCCACATTTCGCATCCCTCTCTCTGGGTGTATATGGCTTTCTTCAGTGAACAATTGGAGGTGGTTTGAAACATTTCATTGTTGAAGAGAGCCATGTCCATCAGAATTGATCGTCATATAGTACTGTTGTTGCC